>PVKS010049489.1:0-11968 GCA_004027875.1 Aplodontia rufa
CACATATACAACTGTCAGAGCAATGAAAGCCATTTGGAAAAACTCAATAAAAATTGATTCTATCCCTCTCTAACCCTAACCCCAACCCAACCCTAATAGAGAGACAAAGAATCAAAATCAAGATATCTATAATAAAAAGTTTTATCCCTGTGACTTGACACTTTCAGCAAGGACACTAGTCTCATACAGAGATTAGGTACTTCAGCTACCTTGCCAGCTTCTTCCTCCATGTTCATGGGCAGACTGGTCACTTACGTTGTAGAGAAATGCCCCTGAAGACCCCGTGCCAAGCTGTTCTTCCACAGCTTTAAGCATAAAGGACACCAAGGAATATTCAGCCAAATTTTACCCTTTTCTTTACCTTTTTGCTAGGCACATAAGCATAGGCTTTCTGAGTCGCCGAGAATCAATTGACAGGATTTTTTTTAATGTGAAGACTGAATTGGCTTCAGAAAATGAAGCATGAGATTTTTATGCTAAACAAAAATGCAAAATTGCCTAATCCAATAGAAAAAAATGCAGTAACTTTAGGATCTTAAGTTCAACCTTATTATTTCATATCCCAGATTCCATTCTTTTACCCACCACTATCTACTTTTCTGTGTACAGGGACAGCTACCAGCTAGTCCTCGGAACATTTTCTGGTATCTAAAGAGGATCACTGGCAGGGATCAAAACATTTTTCTCTGCTAACCTCAAAATGCACATCTCTTATACCTTGTATTCATATCTGTAGGTTCAATGCCTGTGACAGGTCCACCGATACTTTTATTTCTTAGAGGCACTGAAATTTTATTAAGAAGGCAAGTCATGCATTCTTTGCTGCAAAGTTACATCAAGTGTTCACACCAAAATGTGCCAAGCAAGAAAAATTACAGTGGAGATGAGCATAAAAGGGGACAAGCCTGTAACAAAAATCTCATTCCAACCTCCTGACAAATGCATCAGAACCCCTGCACTAGCAAAAAGACCTGTCTCAGCTGCTGGCTGCAATCAAAGCAGAGCGCCTGTGTCCTTCAATGTTTTTGTGAGGTTTGCTGGTTGCTAACCATGAAGGCTCCACTCTACTCTCATCCTAAGGGGTTCAGGGTTCCAATGTTCATGCTGGATAATTCCAAAAGGCATGTCACCTTCAATTTGTCAATACACCATCCTAGATTCTAAACATTCCTATACGTAATAAAAGCAGGAATGAAAACAAAGAATGTAGGGTGAGGAAAACAGTACTTTGGAGAAATTTGCTTGGTATTTTAGGTAAGACAAAAGCTGATCCTGTATCCTTCCAGAAAAAGGTCTTCAGGGTATTGGACATGATGTTAGTCCTACTGCAGCTGCCACTATGTCCAATGCCTATAGCAATTCACCTCCCACATGGTGGGAGGGTAAGTAATCTGGAAAGGAAACAAGGACTAAAAACCAATGTGAGAAAGGGTTCTCTCTCCTCTCTCCTTTTTCCTTTGTCATTTCAATTTAAGATTGGAGGATTTTTTTTAATACCAAAGAAATACTACTAATGGTGCCACTTGGAAAGGGAAAGAATGTATCACAATGGGAGGAGGTACTTCATAAACATGACTATACATGCATTCTATTTTCTATACATAACCAAAGGATATTTAGTGCTACTACAGTAAATCTATTCCACATCTTGCCTATAGAAAATGAGAAAGAGGGTTTTAACACAGAAGAAAAACTGCCTTCTTGGGTATTGAGTGTTAATCTGTACAGACAAACCTTCTCATCTGGCATACTCAGGCCTGAGGTAACAGATGGTAAAAAGTGATTAAAAGCAGAAAATCCTTTAAAAACAATGCATACACATTTTAAATCTTAACTTACACCTTTGGGTACCAAAGGTTATGATTTACCCAGGAAGGGGCACAAATAATTCTACAAGTAAGAAGAGGCTAACTGGGCTTCTACAAGGACCTTTTATGAACTACTCTAAAAACATGGTCTATAACTTCCAATCCCAATTTTTTAAGTCAAGCAAGAACTGAAGACACTTGTGAAGAACAATCCTAAATTTCTTGCACATTCTAATTGTCATAACCCACTTATATTAACAAATGCTTTTGTACTGACTTTTTCCAAAAATATCTAATGAATTTTCAAAGCAGTAACTTATGTGCATATTTATCAGTTTATAAAATACTTAGGGACCATTTCATCAAATTACACAATTCCAATAATGGATACAAGTGACATGAGGTTTGGGTGCATACACTGTCTCAGCTACCAGCTTAACCGCTATGACAGGAAGAGGGGACTCAGCCTGCTTCTGGTGCTCAGCACATCATGGGATAAGATGTATCTTTCATTCACTACATAGAACTACACCTTACAGAAGTTAATGAAGCCAGTCAACATGGAAACTGCTTGGAGAAACTCCTGTACTTGAAATATATACTGCAAAATAATACAACTTTTAAATTATTTTACCTGACTTTTTAAATTTGAGTTGTGTTGTACAATCATAAATGCATATGTATTAACAATGATATGCCACTGATCCTAATCCAGAATCACCCACACTCCAGTCTGACTCTTCTATATTTCCCCCATAAGTTATATACATATATACACACATGTATTTGTGAGTAGATTGTGCATTTTCCAGAATTAAATGAGTGCATAAGTATTATATTTGGCTTCTCAGGGGAGAAGAGAGTAAGCTGCATGGTTGAATGAAAGTTTTAAGAAGTTAATCTGTTCAGTTTGATTAAGCCCATTTTTGTCAAAGTCAATCTTCTACTGCCATTTCACCCTAGGAAATGCCAAAGTATACTCACATCCCAAATATCTAGTGGCTATCAGCTATGTTTCATTGTTGAACTTCAATAGTAGTTAGCATATATGTTCTGGATCTGGAATGTGGGTAGAGGAAGATTATCCAAAGTGATGGGTTACAGGCCTATTTCTTTAGGAAGACATGTTTGATACATATATGACTGTGCAAGTACAAACTGAGTACATATAATTCAGGGCCACGTATGTTTTACAGTTACTCTGTCCCCAGCAGTTGCAAAATAGCCAGTATTGGCTGTAGGTCCTACAGACCTTATTTCCAAAGAAACAGTACAAACCCTCCCGACCTTCCAACCTGAGGGTTATAAGTCACCTACACAGTCCCTCTCGGCTGGAGGGAGACCAAGGTTGTCACTCAACTTGTAGTGAAGTTGCAACTACGCTGCAAATGAAGTAAAATGACAGATTTCCCCTCCATGTCCAGCTCCCTGTCCCACCACTGGTCTCCAACAGGAGAGCAGAGAGGAAGAGGGACCAGAAACCATTCCTTCCACTCCACCCATGAAACCACACTCCAGGTGCAAACTGAGACTCAACAGGATGATTTATATTCTAATTAGAGACCTGAATGAAGACCACAGAAATTCTTAGAAGATTACAGAGATATGAAACATTCCAAAAGTGAATTTTAGTTTTAAGGACATTACATGCTTGCTTCAACTTGGCCTAATGCCAGGAGGAAACAGGCCACAATGCTATAGACCATTTACACAGGGTTATCTATTTCATGTAAGTCAGTTTTTTACCATTGAACCAGCGTCTACAGGTGGGGAAAACAATAAGTCTGGCAAAAACCCAGGGCTGCAAGCATGGTCCAGTGTTGTCCCCAAGTGATCCTGGGCAAGCCATTGTGAACAACTATATTAGCCCACTTAACATGAACTTGCTCCTCCACTGACCCCAAGATTTCCAGTCAATCATGTGACCAAAACCAGATCTCAGACTCAGCTTCCCCATAAGTGAGCTTCACAGATCTAAGGAGCACTTCAAGGACCCTTTCAAAGGACTAGAGGCTCACACTGGTAACAGCCCAGGAAGAACCTTCTCTCACAGCACTGCCAGAAAAAAAAAAAAATATATCATTAGCAATCTAACTCAAGCTCCAGTCACATCCAAAGAGCAGACGTAGTCAGCATGAAACAGGACTTCAAACATCATTGCTAGAAACAGCTCAACTCAAACTCCAAAAACCCACAATACACCTAGCCAAGCGCGGAGTATGACAGTTCATCACAGTGGCATTTCTCAGCCCGTATTTAATCACTGAGGGTGGACAGCAAACATGCCCCACTGCGGATGTCACTCACCAATGCAGGCATGGACCCTCACAGACAGCTGCGTCCTCAAGATGATGCTGTGCTTCTTGCCCCGCCTAAGGGAGACAAGTGACAAAACATGGTATCAGAGGAGTCAACAAAATCACCCCTTTACTGTCAACTTGAAGGTTCCGACACAGCCACCTGAAAGGTTTACAATAAGCAGGGTCCTAAATTGAACAAGTATTCTGAAATAATGTGATGTCACATGGCTTCAAGAAAACAAAACAGTCTAACTTTGTTGGATTGGCACATGTGTTTTTCTGCCAAGTCCTGTCAACTCGTTCTATCCAGAGTTTGCACGTAGTCGTGCCTGACCATGTTGGGAAATTTTTAAAAATCTGGGCCTGTGAAGTGAAATCCCTGGAATGTAACAACACGATCTACTTGATCATTCCCATGGCTAGCTTTCATTTTTTAATCTGATTACAGGAAAAGGGAACATATCACAGGCAATCAGAACTGTTCTGCCGGGTATCAATTTACATGGCTGTTATGGCTTTTCTCTATATTCTTACAGGAAAATGCATATCCACTGACAAACACATATAGGCTATTTATTATCAGTTTCACCATTTTTACACTATTCCCGATCTCACCCAGTTTCCTTCTCGCTTCGTTTCCTGGGGGATCGGGGAGCTCAGCCCACCCTAGTTCCACTCTAACCAGGACCCACCCTCCATAGTGCTCAGCTCTATGAGAGGAATGAAAGTACCTAGCAGTAGGTAGGATATGAGTGGGAGAAAACATGAGTCCTGGCTACCTGGGGTAACAGGGACACTGAGTTTAGAGACACAAGGCAGGCAGAAGGGAAACAGTCACGGGTTTGGCAGTGGCAGCAGCATGCAAGTCCCCAGGGGCTCAATTCCCTGTCCCAGCCTCACCTCTCCCTACACAGAGCTTTGTGACAGAACCTGGCCAAGCCTTCCTGGTGCTATGGCTGAGTTGGAACAGGACACAGAACTGGCCAAGGTGCACTGTTAATATTGTTATGAATTATTCACAGCATTGATGTCTCAATTGTATTTTACTCTTGAGACCAGATAAGAGAATACAAATTTTGATTTTCTCGGATTGAACTCAGGGATGCTTAACCACTGAGCCAAATCCCTAGTTTTTAAATAGGGCCTATGTTGCTGAGACGGTCTTTAAACTGTGATCCTGCTGCCTCAGCCTCCCGAGCCACTGGGACAGCAGGCAAGTTTCATTGTTTAAAATAAATATGCAGTAGCCTCCAGCCTGGCAAATGCTTGTGGGTGGAGAAACTCAGACCCCTTTGCATTGCAGTTAAGCCTGCCCATTTTCCCGTTTGTTCATTCGTTTGATTGGTTTATGTCTTCTACATACTGGGCATTAGTTTTTTTTTTCCTTTTTTTATTAGAAGTATCTAGAGATACAGTTGAGGGGGAAACATTATCAAACCATCAGTAACCAATGTATATATACTTAGTTATCCAGGGGTAATGCCAAAACATGGATGACCACCTTGGGTTTCCCCTGTTGCAGTTTCCCCCAGAAGAACTCGTGTGTTAAATGGGTATCTCGTGGAGGAATTACATCGGCTTCTGGGATGGTTCCCCCATATTCCCACTCTCCAGTCTCCTAGGAGTTCTTCATACACCCTCCCTCCTCCCCATCCCCCTCCCTACACTTCCAAGTATCCCAGGGAGCCATCCCCCTATTACACTGAGAATCATACAATTTGAAGTTATTGTTAGGTTATCCATCTAACCTACTGCTTCCCCGTGTATTCTAGCTTCCACAGATGAGAGATACCATTCGGCCCTTGAGTCTCAGATTGGGATACTTCACTAAGCATAATTCTATCCATCTCCATCCATTTGATTTCAAAAGCCATAATATCATCCTATCTAATGGCCGAGTAGTATTCCATTGTATATAATATCATCCTATCTAATGGCCGAGTAGTATTCCATTGTATATAAGTACCAAAGTTTTTGTATCCACTCGTCAAGTGAGGGGCATCTGGGTTGGTTCCATAGTATAGCTATAGTAAATTGAGCTGCTATAAACATTGAGGAAGCCACATCACTATAATATGCTGATTCTAACTCTTTTGGGAAAATAACCAGGAGCGGGATAGCTGGGTCATAAGGTGGTTCCATCCTTAATTTTTTGAGGATTCTTCATACAGCTTTCCATAGTGGCTGAACCAGTTTGCAGTCCCACCATCAATGTAACAGTGTTCCTCTTTTCCCACAGCACCCCCCCCCAGTATCTGTCATTGTTTGTATTCTTCATTTTTGCTGGGCATTAGTTTTAAGAAGCTTACAACAAATACTCAAACCTGGCCCATCTACAAAAATCAGGTTTGAGATTCCTCAGAACTCTCAAAAATTCTGACACTGATATTCTTCCAACTCTTGGGATCATCCTATGGGGGAAAAATCCATTAAGTGTATTGAACTTCCTTTTATTTGCCATGAAAGATGGTCTGGGGTGGGGCAGGGCCAGTAGGTGTGTTGCTCTTACCTAGAGCTAGGCAAGGGCCACACTGAGATAAGATCAGTAAAGCCTTAATGGTGGCCAATGCCATTTCAATCAGTACATTCTGGCTTCCAATCTCAATGGTTTCTGTAATCCACATCATTAGTAGATGTAAGTACATAAATGTCACTTGAGCTTTGATGAAGCATGTGCTATTGATGGCCCAACAGGGGAAAGAATGAGTTGGCCAAAAAAAACATCTCCAAAGACCTCAAGTTCAGGAGGATTCCAGTAAGGGTCCAGATGGCAACATCAGTTCTCTCCTTTATTTCCAAGCCTGCTGCCCTACCTGCAAGACCATTCCCCACAACTGCACAAGCCGATTCCATTTTAAAAAAAAAAATGCACACCTCTCTGGGGATACATGGATATCCCATTGGTTCTGCTTCTTTGGGGATCCCTAACTAATATAAACTTTGGTATGTGCCTTCCTGAAGCATCCACATTGCAGAAATGAAATCAGGGAGAGGATATCACCAGGCACCCAAGTAAGTACTTCAGTGATCCTTTCTCCCTGAGACTGCAGTACTAGAGCCATTTCATACCTACCACACCTTCCCAGCTGCCCTGCTATAGGGTGGCGAGAGGGGAATTTACTGAATACCAGAAACTTATGAGCCAGATGCAAAGGAAACTCAATGTGACCCAACTCCCCTGGGAGGATTCAATTCATTCTTCTTATCAGCTCAGCCAATACACGGGAAACAACTCCTGCTCAAATCCAGCTACTCTTCAGAACCAGTGGTCACCCTGAACCTGAGGCCATGCCCAAGGCCAACGCTGTCCCCGTGACAACTCAATTTTCTAAATTAGATGTGCAATTCAAGGAGACGTCTATCAAGGCACATGTGCTGGGGACATGATGGCACTACCACTAAACTTCCCATCACTTCCTGAATTCTCAGAAAACACAAGTTTCTCTTAAAATAATGCCTATGGCCTTGTGGGGGAAAATAATCTGGTTAACCAATTAAGGCTCCCGGAAACCTGTGCAATTCCACTGTGTTCCTCTGAAGAGCACATTTTTACAGGAATAACAAAGACCTTGTGATGAGAACAAGGGCTTATATAGAGTGGTAGAAAGCCAAACGCTTGGTCACTTTTTGTACCAATAATGGAACTGATGCCCCCAAATATTCCTCCAACCACATCAGATAAAGCTATCAAGCCAAGGGGAGAAATACATGGCTAGGGGCTGGAACAATAGCTCAGTGGTTACAGCACTTGCCTGACATGTGCAAGGACATGGGTTCAAACCCTAGCACCACATATGCAACAAAGTGTCAGAGCAACGAAAGCCACATGAAAAACTAAATACTGATTCTCACTGTCCTTTTCAAAAAAAAAAAAAATGCACTGTTAACCACCCTGCAAAAGGACTAGGGCCCCTCAGCAATTGCCCCACAAATAGTTCTTAGTAAGATCCAGAGCTGTAAGACTCAACCTAGAATCTGTCTCAGGGATGAAGAGACGAAGGGGGATTTGAACCAGTCACCAGCTAGTAAAAGGACAGTGTCAAGATTAGTTCTCTCAGAACCTCAGTCCAAGAAAGCCAGCTGCCCCTGCATTCAACTCCTATTCGGGTTTCCCTTCCTAGACTGTGGAGGTTTTAAAAAAAAAAAAAAAAAAAAACACACCCAGACTCAAGCCTTATCTTCGTAAATTACTTAATCTGAGTCTCAGCTTCCTTGTCTGGAAAATGGAATAACGTCTAGTTTCTCTGGAGGGTGAAGATTAGATTGGTTCGTGCATGTAATGTGCCACACACGTGCCTAGCATGTGTCAAGGGCTGGGCAATGTTCTTGTTAATGGTACAGGGTATTGTTCTTCCACTTTCCCCTCTTTCCATCTCTGTCCGAATGTCTGGCTAGTGTCTCATTCGCTTCATGTCTCTCATTTCATTTTGATCTGCCTTTTCTCCTTTCTCCTTCCTCTCCCGTCTTTCTCTCCCTTTATTGCTCATTCAAGAATCTGCAGCAATGATCCATTTATTATTTGCTACTCTTTCCTGTACCTCAATTAAAATTCCAGTGATTTAGCACTTGAAATTTTTCCAAGGGATCCTAGAAATGCTTGTTCCTCCTGTGTGCAGCCTTGGGTGTACTGGTCTCCAGGCACAAAGCCACCTGCTTTAACTGCAAGGAGTTCCAAAATCCACAGGGATTCCTTGGAAGTGCCCTACAGTACATGTCCTGTGACCAGAGCATGAAGCCCACACACCTGGCCAGAGGGGACCAAAGCTTTGCCCCCTGGGTGCTTTCTCAGGCCACCAGCATACCCTACTTCCATCTTTTCACTACCTCCTCCCATGCTACATTTTCTCATCCCAAAAGCTGGAACTTCTCCCTGTACCCAGCCCAACCTGTCACCAGCTTAGCATCCCCCATCCATGGTCATTCCTTGACATTTTTGTAAGCTTAAATGAGGTATTACTTAGGGGCCATAAAATTGTTTATTGGTAAATTTATGGAGTTTTACAGATATCAGCAAAGTCAAATTTAATTTTCACTGCCTGAAAAAACCTCATGCCCATCACTGTCATTGCCTGTTGCCACACCCAGCCAATTTACTGTCTACACACATCTGCCTTTTCTGGACATTTCAAACAAATTATACGATGTCACCTTGTGGGTCTGGCTTCTTTCACTTCGTCTGTTCATGTCTCATCTATGCCATGACATGTATCCAATCTTAAATATCTCATTTTATGTGCAAATTTGGTTTAACTGTTCCTCAGCCAAAGGATGAGATATTCCCATTTTGGGGTTAATATTAACTACAAGTACAAATTTTTAACTAGGCAAATTTTCATCTCTTCAGTCTATGTCAAGAGGTAGAATTACTGGAGTACGTGGCATTTAACATTTTAAAAAACTGTCACTCTTCCCAAGCAGCTATACTGCTCTTCCACCAGCAACTTAACAAGGGGTCAAATTTCTCCAATGTCAACACATGACTGTCATTGTGATCCTAGCCATCCTAGTAGGTATGGAGTGATGTCTCATGGTTTTTATTTGTATTTCTCCAATGATTTCCAATGTTTTTTTGAGTTCTTGGCCATTTATATTTTTACTACATAAATGTCTATTCAAATCCTCTGCCCCTTTTTAATTGGGCTCATTACTGAATTGCAAAAATTCTGTATTCTGGGTATATGTCCCTTATCAGGTATGACAAATATTTTCCTCTCATTCTGAAGCTGGAATTTTTACTTTGTCAATTTTTTTTTTAAGAGGGACAGTGAGGAAACAATTTTTCATGCAGCTTTTGTTTCTCCAAGACTTCATAGCGTATGTGATGCTGGGGTTCAAATTCGCGTACTCGCTCATGCCAGGCAAGCACTGTAACCACTGAGCTACCGCTCCAGCCCCTGTCAATGTCTTGAGTGCAAAAATTTTTCATTTGATGAAGTTCATTGTATTTTCTTTTGTTCCCTTGTGCTGTTCGTTATATATCTAAAAGATTATTGCCTAACCTGAGGCCATGGAGACTTACTCCTGTTTTCTTCTAAGAATTTGATAGTTTTAGTTCTTACATTTAGCTCTGTAAGCCTTTTTTATTTCTGTGCATGCTTTGAATTACCAATATTCAGACCATCTCACTTTCCTCTCACACCTGGGTCTCCCTTAAAAGGAAAGAAGCCTGGTTGATGCATCCACAGCTCCTAGGCAATCCTGCTGCCTCTCCCACCTGCCCCCAGCTCCTCTACACTTTTGCTTCCTCTTTTCCTAAGGGTGCCCAAAATATCCTCCATGCCACACCCAGGCCCTGCCTGGCTGCTCACACAGCCTTTGTGGCTTTGCATCCTCAGCTGCTCATTGTTCAAGATCTCCCCTCTCCTTGCAGAGGCAGGCACTGCTGGTTACCTCTCCCATACTCATTTTCCTATCTTATTAAAAAGACTATTTTTTTAATTAAAAAGACTATTTTGTTTGGGGTAACAATGTACATCCTCCATACAGCAGGGTTCTCATCAGTTATTGGTGAACATTGCTGGTGGAGCTTCTGGAAAGCTCTTTAAAAGGTGGGAAGACCCAGCAAGCACCAACATTTAATCACTAGGATGCTATCTCCAAATTAGAGCTATCTAAAGGTCATTTTAGAAATGTGCGCAGAATATACACAGAATCAAGGATAGGTAAGAGATACTTTTCACCCTTCCCATCTGAGGCAGGGACCACTCTTACCTAATATCCATAGGAATAGAGGAGGTCAATGGGATAGAAGCCCACAATCCATGTTATAACCATGAGCCTAAGGAATGGCCAACGGCATGTGAGTAGAAGTTATGTCAACAAGGAATATGCATACACTCCCTGTCCCTGTTTAAGGGGCTGGGATGCAAATGAGTTGGTAAGATAAAGCAACCACCCTGAACCCAGAAGTAGGATCTTCACTTTGCAGATACTATACCTACTTTACCAGTCCCAAAGAACAGGGACTATATTGGGGCTCTTACACAAGAAATATTTTTGCAGCACTGGGGATTGAACCCAGGACCTTATGCATGCTAGGCAAACACTACCACCGAGCTATGTTGCCAGCTCTAAACTTATGGTCATATTTTGGGATTTCTTAACTTGAAATATGTCTGTGGCCTTACCAATACATATGATGCTGGAGAGGGAACAGCCATATTGTAACTATGATTCAAACAAAAGATTAAAGCCAGACCCCAGATGATAAAGATAAAATAAGCTGCAATTCCTAGGAGCACCGTGGAATCAACATATTGTCCTTGAATCTGCCTCATTATCTACTTTTTACTTCACATGGATTTAGGTGTACAGGTAATCTGCATAGAGAAAGTTCCAAAATACCCTCACTGCCTGATCCCATGATTTCTTTTAAATAAAGGAGGGACAATGAGAGAAAGTGATTTTAATTTAGTTTTTCATGTCGCTTTCATTCCTTGGACATCTCGTCATACACATGGTGCTGGGGTTTAGAACTTGCGTACTTACAATGCCAGTCAAGTAACCCTTGCCAGAGCAATCAGGCAAGACAAGGAAATCAAAGGTATTCGTACAGGAAGAGACGAAGTTATCTCTATTTGCAGACAATATGATTTTATACCTAGAAGACCCAATAACATCAGCCACAAAACTCCTAGAGCTCATAGGTGATTTTAGCAAAGTAGCTGGCTACAAGATCAATTCCAGCAAATCACTAGCGTTTCTTTACTCCAGCAACAAATCCGCAGAAGAAATCAGGAAATGTCTCCCATTTACCATCACTTCCAAAAAAATGAAGTACTTGGGCATTAACCTTACAAAGGATGTTAAGGACCTCTACAAAGAAAACTATCAAACACTTAAAAAAAAAAAAAAATTACA
>PVKS010049490.1:0-11958 GCA_004027875.1 Aplodontia rufa
AAGGCACTAAGACACCCTTGGCTGGGAGGAAAATTCTGGGCATCATAGATGATCTGTTGTATCAGCTCTGGATTCTGTTACGTTCCTCTGAAGAGTATGGATTTTAGTTAGATTCCTGAATGTTAAATTTCTGATAGATCATCTTGATTTTGTGAAGGCTGGTTTTTGCACATCATTTGGGAAGGTCTGTTTTGGTATACATATTTTAGGTATGACTTTGGTCTTATGATAAATATGAGACACAGTCTTTGCTCCCAATACACGACCCATTTGGGGTTTCGGTAGAAATCCCAAGTTGTTTATGAATCCCCTCTAACTCTATGAGAATATAACTCCCCCTGCACTAGGAGATGATCTCCAATTAGCTTTTCTGAGCCCTCCAGCTAGTGCTTTCTGATGGATTCCTTGCAGTCTCCTCTAAGCAAACACAGGTAGGCGTGAACTGAGGTTGGAAAGGGTGTAAAGATGCAGATTTGGGAGTTCCACTCTCAGTCATCCTGCTTCTTGGTACTTTCTCCTCCACTTCCAAGCATTCTGGCAACTCTAAATTCCATCCTCTGATACCTCAAGCCAATACTGCTACTACTAATAAACATTCCAAGTTTTAATGTCTCATTTCTCTGTAGCATGGTGAGTCCTCTAGGGAAGGGCTACATATATAATATTCGTCTTATCCAATGCAGTTCCCTAGTTTCCAAAGTCAGATTCCCTCGTTTCTGCCTTTTCTTGATTATTCTGCCAGGTCTTCCAACACTTGTTCCTTTATATTTTGGTTTTATTGTTGCTACTTTTTTTCCTATGGTTTGCTGTTTATGAGACATACCATACGAACAGTATCTCTACCTCTCCTGAAACTTTGAAAAAAAATTATTTTACTGCATCTATACCAAATAGCATGCTCATAGAGTGCTAATGCTAGAATGTGTCCTCCAAAGTTCCCTGTGCTGGAAATCTATTCTCTAAATTCACTTATTGATGGGATTTGAAGGTGATGTCTTTGAGAGGTAATTCCAATTACATGAGATCGTGAAGATGGGACACCCATGATGGTACAGGGCTAAGATGAGGAAGAGAGAGACTTAAGCTGGCATGCTTGCTCTGCCTCATCAGGCGATACCCACCACCATGTTATGATGCAGCAAGGTCTTCATCAAGTGCTAGCCCATGTCCTTGGACTTCCCAGCCTCCAGAACTGTAAGCTAAATACATTTCTATATTTTTTTGTTTTGTAAATTACCTGGTCTTGGGTATTTTGCTATAGCAACAGAAAATGGACTTTAAAATTTTTAATCTTTCAAAAGACAGAGGAAATAAAAAAAAAGATAAACTATTTATGAGCTCTATAGTTCTACAGTTCTGAAAACTTCTGTTCAAGGGGCTGCCACTTTCCCAAAGTCTGCGAGTAACCCAAGCTGAAGATCTTGAATCTCCCTGAGAAGCAGATGCACTGCATTTTTCCCCCCACAGACATGGATTCTGGAATAAAGCTGATGTGGTGTTAATCTTGGATCTGCCTTTTATTAGTTCAGTGACCTTGGGCATGCTACCTAAATTCTTTGGGCTTCAATTCCTCATCTGCAACTGAGGTCAAGAATATTGATCTCACAGGGATTGAGGGAGCAGTAAATGAAGTAACATCTATAAAGTGCCTGGACTTCATAGGTGTTCCATAAATGTTCTTTCATGAACATTTCTGATTCCAGAGAGAAAGCATTCCATACCTGTGAAGTACTGTTCTTCTTCTTATACTGGAAGCTGTTTGATTATTTTCACACAAAAAAAGAAAGAAAGAAAAAGAAAGTCCTAGACTGTATGTATATGTATGTATGTATGTATATATATATATATATATATATATATATATATATATATATATATCCCTTATATTCCTTTAGCAGTAACCCAGCCAATGTAAAGGGAACTAACACTGGCTACACACCATGATCTTCCAGGTCCCTGGTGAGTCCTAAATATGTTAGAGTTGGTCTTGACATGTGGTGTGGTGGCCAGGCAACCAGCAGTTGGAGAAATAAAGTCCCCAGCTAAGAGCTAGATCCTACCTTGGCAAGTGGGAAGAGGACCTTGAATGCGGTAGGAAGGTATGAGCCAAACTGGAAAGACTGGATGAGGGGAGCGCTGCTGGAATCTGAAGTGTGTCCAGAGAGCAAGGATGTGGACATTCCAGGCACGAGATGCCCCTTGGCCGGTGTATGGATTCCCCTTCAGGAGAGAGAAGGGTGCATGGGGTTGCAGTGATGGATGGACAGGGGTTGTTGAGCACAAATGAGGTTGAATAAGTGGGCAGAGGCTGCTCCAGCAGAGCCTTAGGGTAGTCAGGTCAAGGAGTCTAGGCTTGAATCAGTGCAGCAATGCAGAGTCTAAGCAGGGAAGTCAGATTTTGTTTTTGTTTTTTTAAGGAAGGAGCTGGTCTGGGGGAGCTGGAAATGGGCAAGATGCCCTTGTTAATGCAGCTTTGTCTGGAGATGAAGGGGTAGGCAGAGGGGCCATCCTGGTGACATTATCTGGGTTTGGGAACTTTGATGACTCACCAGACGTAGGTGTGGAAGGAGCTGATATTTCGGAGGGGAGGGTGGAGATGGTGTGTGGCGTGGCATTATAATTGACATACACGGAAAAGAGAGGCACCTTTAGCCAATTCTCTGTTTAATTTTGGGAGCTGATGGAGAGATACCTGTGCCCATTTTACAGAAAAGGAAGCTGAGCTCTGGCACGCATAATTAGTCCAAAATCACACAGCTGCAGACAGGCAGACTGGCACAGGGCCTGGTCCAGCATCTGTGGAGTTGATCTAAACCAGTGCTGTGCTGGTAAATCAAACTTTAAAAAAGAAAGAGAAGGAAAAAAAAAAAGAAAATTGCTTTGAAGCATTTGCCATTTCCTGTTGTGTAAATACAGCTCAGCCAATTTCAGGCTCCTGGTGTGATATGTGGAGTTGGGAATCAGTGCTCCTGAGCCAGCCCTTGCTGGCCCAGGCCCACAGCCCACAGGAACTCAGGTCAGCCTGGTTCTGAGGCTCCACCACCTCCTTCCCCAGCGCCAAACCAAACAGCTCACAATCATCCTGGTTCTTTGTCCTTTTATTCCCCATCCTTTCCCCCAAACTCTCATGGGTTTATATGACCACAAGTTGGTCTGTACAGTGAGGTAAAGGGAAGCACTTAACAGGACAGTAGAACCTCTATCCCTCCTGTCCCCTACCCCGGGCCCCGCTTCTTCAGGATGCACAATTTAGTTGCTGCTTCTGGAGTCCACCTCCAAGGTTCACACCCTGTAGAATGGGGCACTTTGCTGAGAGCCCACAGGAACACCGCAGCAAGCTCATATCTATTTTTTCTTTTTTCCTTTTTTAAAGAAAGAGGGAAGAGAGAGAGAGGGAAAGGGAGGGAGAGAGAAGCAATCTTTATTTAGTTTTTTATATGACTTCCATTCCTGGGACACTTCTGTGCTAGGTTTGAACTCACATACTCACGCATGCCAGGCAAGCACCTGGCATGAGCTGAGCCACTGCTCCAGCCCCCACATCTAGTGTTAATGCTCACCTGAGGAGCTGCAGACGGGCAAACCTCCTAGATTAACAGTAAGGGACACCTGCTTGCTGTTTGGAACCCTGAGCACAGCCATTTCTTGTGCCAAGAATTGTGCTTCCATGTCACACTCTGCAAATGGATTCAATTTGCACAGTATCTGTCTTCAAAGTTGACAGCTCTGGATTCTCTCAGATCATTCATTTTAACACAGCCTGCAGTGCTTTAGCAGCAAACCTCTGAAAGTCCATATGCATCACAATTTATCCCGAATCTTGTGGCTCATAGATATTTTCCTTCTAATTTGAAACTCACTGGTGTGGAGGCAGAAGAAAGGCAAAGACATGCAGCCGGGGAACAAAGATGAGCAGAGCCTTGCTGACAGCGGGGGAGAGAGATGGAGCAATTCTGTGACAAACCTGCCTCCCAGAGCAGTGCGGGCACTGTGGAGCGAGGGGGAGGTAACTTGGGGTGACATATGCCAGGAGTGACTTGGCCAGACCAGCCGCAGCACCCAGCCCTCAGCTTGAGGGGAGGGCAGTGAAATGGGACTAACTGGAGGGTCCCCAGGTCTGATAGGAAGTGAAAGCCACTCATCTTGCTCTCTTCACAGGAGATCCTGCAGTGGAGACCCATTTTGTCAACAGGCAGAGAGGCCAAGGCTGCCCAGCAACTCCTGTGGACCCACAGGAAACCAGCTAGGGCTGGACAGAGCCTTCTGATCCTGCCGCACTGACGGAACATACAAGTCACATCCTCCTGAGGACGTGGCCAGACAGTGACTGCACTGAAGACCTGCCTCAGAGAAACTGGTGTTTGCTGGAAGGCACAACCTTTCAGAAGAGAGAAAGGCCCATCTCCAAATCTAATTTTAAAGAAGGCCCATGATTCATAATGCAAACCACTCATTACCCAGTGACAGCCTGGTGAGCTACTTCAGACCTTTGGGCTCCTTCAGCTCTTGGAAAGTTGCCGAGGTACATGTTATTAGCAGTTGCTTCCCTGGAACCACAGCCCTCCTCAGTTAACGGATGTTGGGGTAGAACAAAGACCTCTCCTTGTCCTTTTCTGCCATGGGATGTGCCCTTATCTTCCCTTTATCACCTGCTCCCTCTACCAAAGCAAATATTCATGAAGTCTCCAAGAGCCGGGACTCGAGCCCGTAGCCAAACACTACCTTCAAATCCAGCAATGCACCGTGCCTTCCAAGTCGCACCAAAGCCAAATAATTATAACTAGCTTTTTTTCCTATAAAATACATCATCAATCTTTAAAACTTGCCTGGAACATGTCAGTAGTTTCATCTTTGAACATGAGAATTTATTTCCATCTGTTTGCAAATGTGTACTTACCCCACCAGAATATCACTTCTGGCTCTCCAGGGGAAACCCGGTACTTCTGGTCACGACTGTGCATCATCCAGCACTCCTGCTGCCTTGCCAAGTCTGGAAAGAGCCACCCTTATCTCGAGTTGGCAGGTTCCGGTCCTCACCAGGCCCAACCCGTCTCATGGGAAGCTGGTCATTGGCTTCAGTGCGAACTGTACCTCATTTCAAAAGAGGCCCTGCATCTCAGACTCCTCACTGCCTGAGTCATCAGTATATCTTTTTTTTTTTTTTCTCACTTTGCTGTGACTCAAGTTTTGTGGCCACAGAGTTGGGTTTGTGGAGTTGCCATTTCCTGGGGATGAGGTAAGCAAGATAGTGTGCACAATATTCCAGTGTTTTTTGAAGGTCATTTCATTGTGCGGGCTTACTTTTAAAAAGGTTTTATTAGAAATGCTAGTAGGTGCAAAATGTGAACCTTGACCAGATAAATACCAGATGACTATGTCACATCAGGATGGCCAAACCCCAGGGCAGCTCAGCCCTAGAAGTGGATGAACCACATCTGGAAATCCATCAGATGATGCAGAGTACAAATAGGGTCCTGGGGAGAAGGTGCTCTGCATGGCATTGTTCAAGATGGGACAGTGGGACACTAGAGGTGGTCAGTATTAGGAAGACCTTCAATTCTAGGAAGAAGGTAGCCTTTAAAGATGATTTTAAGGTGGAGCGGTGGCTCAAAGGTTAAGACGTTTGCCTGGCATGCACGACAATGCAGGTTTGAACCCTAGCACCACATACACAACTAGGTGTTAGAGCAACAAAAGCCATGTGAAAACTAAACAAAATTGATTTTTTCTCTCTCTTTTAAAAAAATAAAGACAATTTTAAATTATCGTTGTAGAGGAAAGAAAATGCAAGAAGCTGAATTGTATGTCCACCATTCCACCAAACCATATACATATGAAACCCCATAGGAACCTGCCAGAGTGGAAGAGGGTGGTGTGAGAGACTGTAGATCTTTCTTTCCCCTTCCTAAGAAAGGGGAAACTGGTGAGTGTTTGCTGGAAGGCACAACCTTTCAGGAGAGAAAGGCCCATCTCCAAATCTAATTTGAAAGAAGGCCCATGATTCATAATGGAAAGATCTTCCTTCCATTTCTACCTTTATTCCTCAGTATCCACCTAGGCTCAGTTCTAGGACCACCCCCCCCCAAGATAGCAACTTTAGTGAAGCTCAAATCCTTTACATAAAAAGGTGAAGTTGGGGCTGGAGCGTTGGCTCAGCGGTTTTGGTGCTTGCCTGGCAAGCACGTGGACCCGGGTTCAAACCCCAGCACCACGTACACAACTGAGTGTTGGAACAACTAAGGCCATGTGAAAAACTAAATAAAGTTGTTTCTCTCTTTCTCTCTCACTGTCCCTCTCTCTTTAAAAAAAAAAAAAGGTGAAGTATTTGCATAGAACCTACACACATCCTCCTGTGTACTTTATGGAACCTCATATAACACAGATGCATGTAAACAGTTGTTACACTGTATTGTTAAGAGAATGACAAAGGACAAAAAGAAGGTACGTGTTCAGAACAGACACAATTCTTTCATCCAGATACTTTCAAGACAAGGTTGGTTGAATCCATGAATGCGCAATCCACAGGTACAGAGTCAACTGTACATACTTTAAAAAAAATTTTTTTAAGAGAGAGAGAGACGGGGCTGGAGCGGTGGCTTTGTGGTTACGGCGCTTGCCTGGCATGCGCGAGTATGTGAGTTCAAACCCCAGCACTATGTACACAATGAAGTGTCCAAGGAATAAAGTCACATGAATATATAAAAAAAAATTGCTTCTCTCTGTGTCCCGTCTTTCTTAAAAGAGGCGGGAGGGGGAGTAAGAGAGAAGCAATTTTATTTAGTTTTTCATGTGGCTTTTGTTGCTCTGACCCTTCATTGTGTGTGTGGTGCTGGGGTTTGGACCTGCGTCCTTACACTTGCCAGGCAAGCACCAAAACCACTGAGCCACCGCTCCAGCCCTATACTTTTTTTTTTAATGATGTGGTTAACATCATCATTTACAATGGAGAAAATAGAATCCACTTAAAAATCTGAATTGCTTGCGGCTGGAGTGGTGCCTCAGTGGTACAGCCCTTGCCTGGCATGCGTGAGGCCCTGGCTTCAAACCCTGGCACCACATACACAATTAAGTGGAGGACAAACAAAAGCTAGATGAAAAAAAAAAGAAAATCTGAATTGCTTCCTTGACAACACTGATGGAATCAACTCAAAGTGCATTTTTAGAAATGGTTCATTTCCATCCTGAAACCACATGAGGTGCAGAGGACTTCAGAGCATATGAAGGATTCCCCTTTACTATGTTATGAGAAGTAAGCTTTTGCCTAAAGGAAGACTTAAATTTAATTCAGAATTGATGATATTAACGGTCATTTTGAAATCTGTCCAGAAGGGTTTTATTTTCTCCAATAGGAACACACAGTAAGCCAGGGATCCCAAGGGCAGCAGCTTCACACAGCGCGATAAGTTGTGACAAATCAGCAAGAGGAAAGAGGAGGAGGTAGCCCAGGAGGCCAGCCAGCTTACCTATGCTAGACCATGTGGTCGAGAGAAATCAGTATAGGTAACACCAGCTTCATTTAAGTAGATTCTAGAGCTTTGCTTAATTTGCACCATTTAAAATTATCAATTTATTATATTTTCCCATTAAAAAGCAGCCAGGCATAACTGACTACTCTTACCATTTTAAAGGAAGTATTGCTAGAATGTTCTTTACAGGATAAAACTTCATTTTTGTCTGGGTTAGTAAGACAGGAAGATGCTCAAGCTGCAGTACAATTGATGGTAAATGAAATGCGTTAAAAAATATCTGACAATAGGTATTCAAGTGGTTTAACTGCACGGATGACAAGGCAGCCTGCAGCCTGGCTGGCCCTGTGATTGAAGATGTATACCCACTCTAATCCCCGCTTCCCTGAAAAGACCAAGTAAAACTGAAGCATAGGAAAACTAATACAGGGCGTGTTTTCCTCCCCCTCACTAGAAGTCATACACAATATGCTACTATGTGATCTGCTGCATTGTAATCTTGCATTTGTAACAAGTTAGACTAAGCAGATTTGCTGAGCATTTGCCTTTCAAATGGAAGAGGAGACATCTTTTGAAGACTCTCAAATTACCATGAGATCCACCCAGGCAGGTGGCATCCCTGTGACAGACCCCCGGCTGGCTCCCTGGTTGCGTGGCACATAAGCTCCTTTGCAGCAGAGATTATAGTACTTCATAAAGCAGTAATACAGCCTAATCCCCCAGGGCAGGCATCTGAGCAGGTGTGGGAAGGGCTGGCACCTTGATTCCGTGACAAGTGCAAGAAGAGACCTCTGGCATCTGGTGTTCGGGTGGAGTCCCTCAGCCATCAGCAGATGGTCCAGTAGACAGCAGCCCTGCAGGTGTGCCACTTTTCTGAAGGGCAGGTCTTGAAGAGCAAGACCCCAGGAGCAAGGGGTCTTGTGTGTTGGTACCCTTAACCTGAGAGACAGGGCATGGTGACTGAAACCAACTTGCACACACATTTGCCTCTATGAACACACTAACAAATGAAAGTGGCTGAGAATATCCAGATTACCAGGTGCTTCTTCAAGGGCACAGGAGGGAGGCAAAACGTGACTTCTTTGGTTTGGGTCAAACACCAGGGCAAATGGTGGGTAAGTGAATGAAGGTGTGCATTAGCCAGGTACTCCTGCACCTGCAGTCTGGGAAAAAGAAACCATACTTCCTCTCCTGGGCTGTCAGGGCCAGGCATAGAGGACTTTGTAAAGCAGGATGCTGTCAGAGGGCTGGGAAGGAGGGAGGCTCAAGACAGACTTTGCCCACAGGGCTCCACGGCTCCAGGCCCAAGAAAGGGTTTCCACTTTCCCTCCTGCTCTCAGAATGTGCTGTGCTCCCTTCTCAGGGCCTGCCTGCTTTTGCAGCCCACAGAGATGTCTCATGGGGTCCTATATTCCAGATCCATCCTCATCTCATCCTGACTAGCACAGAATACCCATGCCAGCCAAGTGACCTTGCCTTAGAAGCAAGGGGCAGGCTACCCACACCTGCTAGAGTTGTCTGCCCTGTAAGATGAGGCCATCCTGGTCCACTCCAGGCAGGGCTCCTGCATGTGTAACCATAATGTCCAGAAGCCCGCTGGCTCTGCCTTGCCCATACAGCACCAGAGAGCCAGGGCTGCTTCTGCCCTGCAGCTCCTTAAGAGGCTGGCAGAGGCTCTTGCCAGGGTCCCACATACCTAAGCCAGTACAGGGTTTCCTCTGGTTCGTGTACATGAATTTGTAAAATGCTATCTATGCTAGTCTGTAGACAATTCCCACCCTCCCACATACACTTTCCAGTTGGGACACACAAGCTCTGTGGGTCTTTGTTGGGAGGGCCTAAGGCTGGACAGGAAGGGAGGTTCGATTTTCATGACTTTGTGCATGGTGATTTCTTCCCCACTTTTTGACCCTATTCACACACTAGTCTTAATTTTTGATAGTAGGGTTGTTTGGTGAGTTTGGGTTTTTGGCTACCCCACTTTATTTTTAATGCAGAAAAATGTTTAAAAGAAAGTAATGCATGCTAACACAAAGGAAGTAACAAATGAAACAAAACGGTATGAACAGCTTTCAGAGTTCAAGGGGAGAAGGGATTATTTCCAGGCCCAAAGTGAAGGGTGCAGATCTCAGCCCATCCACGGCAGCAGGACTCATGGGCAGGCCACAGGACATTCTGTTGAGAAGGGACATAGGTAGGGAAGGGCGCACAGGGAGAAAAGCAGCACCATTGTTCCCTGAACACTGGGGAGCACCAGGAATAAGAGATCCAGGCGTGCCCTCCGGGGGTCTAGTAAGAGAGACATTATCACACAAGTATAAGAGTAAATGCCCTGATCACACCTAAACAGAAAGGGTGCAGGGTGCCAGTAGACAATAGGGTGTTTGTTTTGGCTGCAGAGGAAAATCATGGAGGGAAAGGGCATGCCAGAGCAGCAGAGACTAATGCCCCTATGCCTGGAGCTGGCAAGGCTGGACAAAGTGCCCTGCAAAATGGAGGGTGATGGAGTTGGGGGCGGGAACCAAGCTGAAAAGGACCTGGGCGGTGGTGAGACAATGGACTCCACCCACTGGCAGGAGAGCACACCAGGGACCAAGGAGTGACAGGAGAGTGGAACCTAGGGGTCAACAGGCAGCATCCAAGCACTGCCAGGGGCGGGGAGCCAGGTGAAGGGGCCCTGAAGGGAGGCAGCACTTCCATGGACATGAGGCAGAGGGGCAGCCCTGAGAGGGGAAGTCGGGAAGGAAACGACAAGTTTTGCCAGGTGTCACCAAGGTGCTAGACAGATGGACATTCAGCTTGACAGATCTGTTGCTCACATCCCCAACCCAAATCCCAAATCCCTACAGTTCTCTGTGAGGATAAAGAGGAGAGAACTTACATGACTTTGTCATGATGATCTGGATTATGTTCTTCCTTACTGGAGAATAAAAGCATCTCTGCTTTTTCCCCCCAAGAAAAAAAACTAAACACTCCCACAGAGTAAATGGCAATTAGGCAGAATTACAGCAATTCTTTCTGTAAGCACGATGTCATTATGCTGGGACTTAACTGTCATTACACTGTAAACACCTCTCCTGGGAGTGCAATTCTCATCCACAAAAGCTTGCTACTCTGGCATCAGAAATTACGATTTTTTAAAAAATGCTGGATCATATAGCAACTGCATGTGACTGATCTCCCAGCCAGACCGATCTTTAAACCCCAAGCACACATGTGCATGCATCACTAGTTAAACACGAGGGCACCAGTTAAATGCAGACTCCAGGGGACTCAGAAAGACACATTTGTATCACAGAGCCAGGTAAGGACCCGGACCTGGCTTGAAGATGTCTGTTTTTGAGAACAAAGTCAGCAAGTTAATGAAAAACAAAAGACGAGTTCATTCTAGGAAGAAGAGGAAGAGGCCCTTGAAAATCAGTTCCATCTCACTCCCAAACAGCAGTCCATAAAAATATTTCCCTCAAATAACTGAAAAACTTTATAAATCAGTGTTTGTTTTCTTTTACTCTCCAAATGTTAATACAATTCTTCATCTAAAACAGGAATAATGAGACAAATGGTTCTCAAAAGTACAATAGAAAAATACTGTCCACTGGTTTATTTTTCCAAATGAGCAATAGGCTATTTACAAATAAGCAGATCTCCAATGATGTGTATTAAAATGGCAAGCCTATCAACTGTTTGAAATCTAATAGAAATAAAATTTATTAAGGCACATTTGATCTATGTGTTAAAAACAAACATTCTGGTGTAACGACAGATTCATTTCACTTTTGTCCCCAAAACGCATAAGCACCAAAATTGTCCAAGAACACTTAATATTTAGTAAAACAGGAATGTAAAAATTAAGAAGGGGAAATAGCATCTTCAAAAGGAAATCTTTGGAGATTGGTTTACTACAAATAAAACATACTAACCACACTCCTGGTACACATAAATACTAATACTAACAGGTACTCAAGAAATGGCAGCGCTCTAAACAATGGATATTAAATAAATTAAAGGTATTCAGATACCAAGGATAAAACAAACAGTAATGAAACAATGAAGTAACCATCTCCGTAACACGGACAGGAAGAAGCAAACAAAACCAAATACACTTCCCCCAATATTTTCATTAGGGTGTTTTTGTTTGTTTAGCTTGCATACATTACAATTATTACAGTAACTTCTCACTGCCATTCTAAATATTAATATTTTACCCTCTTAAGACCCTTCTCTAAAGGGTCAGAAAGAGAGGAAACACCAAATGTTTCTTGTAACGTGGCGCCAGGTCTGTTTAGGCCAAGGCACGAGGGGAACCATCACAGCTCTGCTGTGCCGTCCTGGATCCCCTTGGTGGTAAATGCTTACTTGACCTCAATGGGCAGAGGACAGCTAGGGGAAATAATCAACTTTGGATAGCTCTGCTAAAGATAATGATGACACAGCTATTACCACAGTTCTTTATCTTATAACTGGAACTCAAGATGGCTTAAAAAAAAAAAAA
>PVKS010049491.1:0-11969 GCA_004027875.1 Aplodontia rufa
CCAGCTCTTATTCCATCTAAGCCTCCAACTTATTGGATGGCGCTGTCCACACTTAGGGTGGGTCTCCACATCAGTACACTATTCCACATGTCAATCATTCCTAGACACACTCTCACTGACACCCAGAAGACTCTTATTTTTAGGTGCCTTTGATCCTATCAAGTTGACACTGTAGATTAGCTATTCCATCATCTATATGGGATGTGGAGTCAGACAGACTGCTGAAAGTTCATTTCTCTGGGGGGAAGGAGATTTCCTGCCTATGAGAATGGAAGCTGAGGGAACCTGGGAGCAGAGTCAACTTGTCCAGGTCCTGATGAGGTGGACACTGGGAGCTGGAGGGTGCACAAGCATCCATTGTGGGAAATAAACTTGGAAAGTGAGTCCACAAGATTAGGTTAAAACTGGATCTTAATTCTGAGAATGAGATAGGCAGGGTGCTTATATCATAAGGAAAGACAAAGTTAATTTCAGACATCATAGTTTCATTTTAATTAGGGAAGAGAAGTCTGAGCTGAAGTTCAGAATTAAAACCTATGTTTGATAGTGATTCCAATATTATATAAAGATAAAATATTTCATAAGGGAAGACAGTGAGTGTTGGTAATACAAAAGGTTACTGGTTCAACCAGTGGGATGCCATTAAACTAAAAAGCTTGTGCTCAGCCAAGGAACTGGTCAAAACTTTCAAGAGAACTGAAAGAATGGGAGATAATTATGGCCTGTATGATTCCTCCAACAGGAGGCTAATAAACAAAATTTAGAGAGAACCCAAAAAACTTAAATCCAAAACACAAATAATCCAATCAATAAACTGGCCAGAGAGCTAAAAAGAAACTTCTCAACAGAATTGAGCAAGCCAATGAATTCATGAGAAAGAACTCTAAATCACTAATAATCAGAGAAATGCAAATCAAAACTATATTAAGATTCTCACTCCAGTCATACTGACAAAGATGAAGAATATAAATAATAACAGATGCTGGAGGGTTCCACAACAAACTGTTTGTGGAACTGCACACTGGTAGAGCTGCTCCGGAAAGCTGCGTAGAGACTCCTTAAAAAATTAGGGATGGGGGCTGGAGCAGTGGCTTGGTGGTTATGGTGCTTGCCCAGCATGCACAAGTACATTGGTTCAAACCCTAGCACCCACGTACACAACTAAGTGTGGGAGCAATGAAAGCCTTGTGAAAAACTCAATAAAAAATTATCCTCTGTCTCTCTCTCACTGTTCTTCTTTCTTTGAAAAAAAATTACGGATGGATCCACCTATGACCCAGCTATCCATCTTCTGGGTATTTTCCCAGAAGAACTAGAATCACACATTACAGTGACACAGCAAAATCTATGTTCATAGCAGTTCAATTTACAACAGTTAAATTATGGAATCAACCCAGATGCCCTCGCTGGATGAATGGATCCAAAAGTTGTGGTATATGTTTCTACTTAGCTATTAAAAACAGTGATATTGTGGCTTTTAAAGGTAAATGGATAGCAATGGAATAAATTATGTGAACTCAATTAACCAAACCCAGAAACTCAAGGGTCAAATGTTTTCCCTCATTTGTGAAGGCAAGGGCAAAACCCAGGCTTGGGTGAATGGGCCAGTTCATGTACTAGATTTACCAAAGTTGAAGCAACACATAACCTAGGGTAACCATAGATATGTAGGCCGTGGGGAGGGGAGAGAGAGAGAGAGAGAGAGAGAGAGAGGGAGGGATGATAGGGAAGGATCTAGGGGGAGAATCAATAATCTAGCTTACTCTTTACTCCCGAGAAGCCAAAATAATACTTATGGAATCATTTAATATTTAATTCTGGAAAATGCACAAATACACACACACACAAGATTATAGGGGGAATATAGAAGAGTCAAGAAACTGGGGTGTAGGTGATATGGGGGTGATTCTGGATTAGGATAAGGTACATATTATATTGTTACTACATATGCATTTATGATTGTACAGCAAAGGAATGCCTCAATAAAATTTAAAAATGAAAAGAGTGGAAGAAGGAAAGCCTTAGAAAAAGGTTGTATCGAGTCATATTAGCAGGTTTTGGAAATGTGGCCACTCTAAGTTGAGATTTATTCCATAAGATACATTAGAGAACAAGTGCTAAGACAAGAGCCAATGGACAGAAATTATTTTGGACAAAGAGGCTTAAAATAACAGAGGCAGGACAAAGGAAAGCTAAGCATGATAGGAGTAGGTTAATGCCCCCAAGCTCTCAGCGCTTTGACCGCAAGTGGACAGGAAATGATATCTACCTCCTAGGTTTGTGATGAAGTTAAAATGAGATAATGTCTGCAGAGCACTTAGTGCAGTGACAGATGCATAGCAAGAGCTCGATTCATAGTGGCTGAACCAGTTTGCAGTCCCACCAGCAGTATGACAGTGATCCTCTTTTCCCATAGACCCTCCACCATCTGTTGTTGTTTGAATTTTGCATTTTTGCCACTCTAACAGGAGTGAGGTGGTATCTCATGGAAGTTTTGATTTGCATTTCCCTTATAGCTAATGATGTAGAGCATTTTCTCATATATTTGTGGGCTTTCTGGACTTCCACTGGAGAGAAGATCCTTTTGAGTTCTTTAGCCCATTTATTGATTGGATTATTTATGAGTTTGGACTTTAGTTTCTTTAGTTCCCTGCATATTCTGGATATTAGCCCTCTGTCTGAGGTGTAGCAGGCAAAGGTTTTCTCCCATTCTGTAGGTTCTCTCTTGATGCTCTTGACTAGATCTTTAGCTGTGCAAAAGCTTTTTAGTTTAATTGCATCCCATTCATTTATTCTTGATTTTACAGCATGAGCCATGGGAGTTTTGTTAAGGAAGTAGCGGCCAACTCCTATATGCTGTAGTGATGACCCTACTTCTTTTTCTAGTAAGTTTAAAGTTGTTGGTTTAATATCCAGGTCTTTGATCCATTTTGTTTTAATTTTTGTGCAGGGTGAAAGATAAGGATCCAGCTTCAGTTGTCTACATATGGCTGTCCAGTGTGTCCAACACCGTTTGTTGAACAGGCTATCTTTCTTCCATACTATGCTTTTGCCCCCTTTATCAAATATCAAATAGTTAAAGATATGGGGGTTTGTCTCAGGATCTTCTATTCTGTTCCACTGATCTTCAGTTCTGTTTTGATACCAATACCATGCTGTTTTTACTACTACAGCTCTGTAGTATAATTTCAGGTCAGGGATTGAGATACCACCTATTTCTTCCTTTCTATAGAGTAGTGTTTTGGCTAGTCTGGGTCTCCTGTTATTCCATATGTACTGGCGAATTGCTTTTTCTATATCTGTGAAGAATGTCATAGGTATCTTGATGGGGACTGCATTGAATCTGTATAGGGCTTTGGATAGAACAGCCATCTTTATTATATTGATTCTGCCTAACCATGAGCATGGGTTCAGCCACTATGGAAAGCAGTGTGGAGAATCCTCAAAAAATTAAGGATGGAACCACCTTATGATCCAGGTATCCCACTCCTGGGGATTTTCCCAAAAGAGTTAGAATCAGTGTATTATCGTGATGTGGCTTCCTCAATGTTTATAGCAGCTCAATTTACTATAGCTAGATTATGGAACCAACCCAGATGCCCCTCCCTCGATGGGTGGATTCAAAAAACTATGGTACATATATACAATGGAATACTACTCCACCATTAGCGCCATTAGAGAGGACGATATTATCGCTTTTGAAATCAAATGGATGGAGATGGAAGGAATTATGCTAAGTGAAGTATCCCAATCCCAGAGACTCAAGGGCCGAATGGTTTCTCTCATATGTGGAAGCTAGAATACATGGGGAAGCAGTAGGTTAAACAACTAACCTAACAATAACTTCAAATTGTATGATTCTCAGTGTAATAGGGGGATGGCTCCCTAGGTTACTCGGAGGCGTAGGGTGGGAGAGAGGATGGGGGGAGGGTATTTGAAGAACTCCTAGAATACTGGAGAATGGGAATATAGGGGAACCATCTCAGAAGCAGATGTTATTCCTCCACGAGATACCCATTTAATGCAAGAGTTCTTCTGGGGGAAACTGCAACAGGTAAAACCCAAGGTGGTCATCCATGTTTTGGCATTACCCCTGGATAACTATGTATATATACATTGGTCATTGATGGTTTGAAAATGTTTCCCTCTCATTTGTATCTCTATATACTCTTAATAAAAAAAAACCATAAGAAAAAGAGCTTGATTCATATTAGGCATTACCATGTCTTTTAGTGATTCTGCGCCACAGAGCTATTTTTCTACTTCTTCTTGAGACTAAGATTTAGAGAGGCTTAACATTGGTATTCAGGCTTCACAGATCTGGGAATGGTACAGGGGCAAGCACAAAATCCCTCTTTACCAGACTGGTTTTCCAGTGGTAATTAGAATTAGGTTGGAGTATAATCAATTTGCATGCATTTTTCCCCCAAATATTATTGGGATGCATCTTCTTTGCTGCTGTTTCAGGAACATCGTAAGTCCATTAATATATCCTACGAAGCACTTGAGCACATATGTACTAAGTACAGCTCTATGTTCCTGGGATACAAGGCTAAACAAAAATTAAAATGCCTTAAATGAATTTTCAGTCTAGAAATACCTCATATAGGAAGCAATAATCACTAAAAGTTGTCAATGTCTACTCCTGCTGTTTTAATAAATATAATCAGGATAGCCAGCTTATTCTCTTCCTAACATTATCATGGAATAAATTTTAATAGCAATTTCATAGGAGCATATTGTTTCTGTCAAGAATAATAGTGACATAAATTTCATTTCACTTTCATTCACATGTTTGTCGTTATATATCATCACTATTAAAATCAGAGTTGAGTGGGGAAAGAAAAAATATGAATGGCAAATCATACACAGTCATCAAATTGGTTCAGCACATAAAAATATTCCATTTTCAAACGCCTTGCGATATAAATGAAATAGATTGAGTAGTGCTATTTTAAGGGCTGTCCTCTGCTCAGCATTTATGATGAACTCTCTAGAAACCAGACAGAACATTTAGTTTTTATTCAAGTAATCCTGCTAGTTCTTACAGAGATGACTTTCAGAGACTTCATAAGAAACAAATACCAAAAAAAAAAAAAAATCTATGTTAGCACTATTACCATGATTAGGTAAATTTCATATCTTAAAGAGTTTAAATTAGACTCTTGAGTTTTAAAAATGTGCTAGCAAACTGTAGGCTATTAGTAAATTTCTCTTTGGGAAAAGTTTAGCAATTTGAAAATTTAAATGAATATATTGCATGCTCAATTTTTATGATGACTTTATAAAATAAATTCAACATTTCCAGTGCCATGTAGATATGTGACCCTAATATATCTGTTTTTAAATGAATTCATATTTATTACGCACTTGCTACATAGTTCTGTGGCAGGTGCTATTAAAATTTAAGACACAAATGAATTATAAGTTATAATCCTTGCCACAGAGAAGATTTTTATCAAGTTGGGAAAGTAAATATGGAAGGGTATATATAATAAAATCTCATAGGGTAAATGTCAAATTATAAGAGCAATATGGTTTAAAAAATAGAGAGGTGGCTGCGAGTCATCCTTCTCCAGGAAGGCTTCTTGAATGAGGCTGTACCTAATCTGAATCTTTAAAGAGGTGCTGGTTTCAAATGAAGGGGAGCGGAATTCTAGACCTCAGGGAGGCAAACAGGGGTTTGAATGTGATATCAACAAAACCATGGATTGTCTATCCCACAGGACACAAAGGAAGACTGGATTTGTAGGGTGGGAATAAAATATGCAGGACCTAGAAGTAACATAATTTGAAAGTGAGAGAGGGAAGCAAGTGAGAATAGAGATGAAACAAAATTGGTCAAGAGTTGGTAACTATTGATGCTGGATGGAGAGCACGTGGAATTTTATATAATTCAGTCTACATAATTTTGCTTGAAATTTTACGTAATAAAGGACTTCTAAAGACATCCACCTACTCTATCTGTGCAATACATCATCCTTGTAAAATTGGATCTTGCCTATTCATTTTTCTAATTCTCACATGTGTATAAAATCAGAAGAAGAAAAAAACCCACAGGAAATTTACATCTGCCCTGCCACATTCCTGAAGAATGAGGACATGAAATATCTCTTAATAACTGTGCAATTATAATAGTCCATTTGTAGGTCCGCTTTTCTTTCTTTTCTTTTTTTTTTTTTTAAAGAGAGAAGGACACAGAGAGAGAGATGCAGAGAGGATCAATTTTTATTGAATTTTTCACATGGCTTTCGTTGCTCCGACACTTAGTTATATACTCGGGTGTTGGGGTTTGAATCCGTGCACTTGTGCATGCCGGGCCAGCAAGGTAACCACTGATCCACTGCTCCTGCTCTTTCCTTTAAGAAGAGCAGGATCCTGGCTTTGCTGAATATCTTGTGGGTATAATTTGGTTTACTGCTTTCCATTGGGGATACATGTACTTTTAATCTGATGATTTTGTTGAACAACTGTCAATGTAGGACAAGCATTCCGCGTTGAAGTGTGTGCTTGGCCACGTGTTGGAACTAATGTCCACTTCTTCACATAGTCCAGCTCTTCAATGACTTGCTAGCAAAGTCCCACTTTTCTTCTGTGATAAGAGTCAGTTCTGTATCACTTATTAAATAATTGCTTACTGTTCTGTGGAGCCAACATTGAATTGATTATTAAAATTGCCAGAAAAGCTAGGGAATACTTGTCAAATTGAAAGCCTTTGGGAGAAATAGATTTGGCTTGGATTAGGATCTCAACTCTGCCTCTTAGGAGCACTTCACTGAAATTATTTAATATGTTCGAGTTTCAGTTTCAAGTATGAATGGACCAAAGCTACTTACTTCCCAGAGTTGTTTAGAAGATTATGTAAGACTTGCCTTGCCAAATGCCTTCCTACTGTTCTTTTCATGGATTTGCTTCCAATGGCTGTTTGTGTGCATGTGTGTGTGCATGCGTGCAAAGGCACTAGGCTCTGATTTAGCACTGATGGATTATAAAGTGTTATGTTGTATGATGGCCCTCTTCTCATACTTTCCTTTTATGTGTGGCTAATATATAGGCACTGTTACCTGTGTCTCACCTACAATACCAAACTTAGTGCATCTATCATGTTTTATACCTTAAAATACTTTTTTTTTATGGTACCAGGACTATAGATTATATAATCATGCCATGAGAAAATAGTATATTACAATTATAATAATTATTTAAGAAATGTAAGGATAATTTAAGGAGGTTGAAAAGATAATAATTTGCTGTGTCAGGAGGAAAAAAAATAACTTCTTGCTTAGTTCCTCCAGAAATTTGTATTATACAGGAGATAATTTGTTCAAAACAACATTTTGCATATAGAGAAAGAATTTTGCTTATACTGCCTGTAACAAGCCAAATGAGACTTGTAAAAACACAAGCATAATACTTTGGTAAATCACAATTAGGTACAATTTGGGAAATTAAGAATTTGAAAATTAAAAGCCATGAATATTCAAAAAGAGCATTTTGTACAGTTATATAATAAAGAAGAGTTCTTACATTTTTTAAAAAATTTTCTAGAGAAAACTAAACTCATATTTGTTGAAAAGGAAATTGTAATACTTATTTAATGACTTTGTGTGATTACCTTGTTAGGGAGCAGCCTGATAAGCTTAATTTAAGAAAGCAGTATTGAAAACAGTATCCTCCGATTATTTATCATAGCAACCTTGTAAGGCACACAAAGGAAAACTCATTCTATTCTGTAAGTGAGCATATGATTACATGCCCTTCAAAGGAGACTCACACTTGTGCTTCAGGTGTGATACTGTGGTTGAATTCCAGGTGTCATGCAAGGATCCAGACCATCAGGGAGCAGCTGTAATTTGAAGTTGATTTGTTCATCTTAAAGAAATCTCTAGCAAATGGTTTTCTTGTTACTGCAGGACACTTCTTTCCTGTAGCGTATTCCTCCCTTTGTCTTAAGCTCATGACTTTACAGCTGGTATATTTCATTACTTCCTTGAAGCTATGTGTGACTTTGAGAATACATTTGAGTCAATGGGATGTGAGCAGTTGTCATTGCTCTGGTCTGGCTCTTTCATCCTGCGCATTTTCTGGAATGGACATGTCCCTGGCCTTGCTTTGCGCAAGCAGACAGGAGTGATATGACAGAGCTAGAAGATAAAGAACCTGGGTCTGTGAATGACTGCAGAACCAAAATGGCCTGCCAGTTTGTACTGACTGATCTGTCATCTGAGAGAGAAACTTCTACTCTACTGTAGTCATTGCATTATTGGATTCTTTGTTATATTGACTTAACTTTAACCCTAATAAATATACTTATTAAATATATTTAATTGTGACTAATTATTAGAAGGCTCAGATAATCAATGGAGAACTAACAGCAAGGTATTGAAGTCAATATGACTTTTAAAGGAATGCAAAATAGTAAATTATGAAAATAATGAATATCCTCCCCCTTTTGCTGGTTGGTTGGTAGTTAATTCTTCAGTAACTTAAAAAAAAATAGTTCAAATAGTTTCCATGGCTAACTTTATTCTTAAGAATGAGAAACTCTTTTCAACTTCATTCTAACAATTTCCTTAATCTCAAGGGATCTTCATTCCAGGACAGAGAGAAGACAATTAATAAACTTTAAAATGTACAGTGAAATTTCTATTTTTAGGGAACATACTTTGAGGTGACTATTTTTGAGTCAGGTCACTATATAAGTGTGAAGACTTTGGATATGGGAAAGACCAAGGTGTGTCATGTTCATGATTATGGTACATCTCTTTAGACTGTCTCTGGACTTCTCCTGCTGGGTTGAAAGAGTAAACAACCATACCATGTCTGTCTGTGGGCAGAAACCTGTGGCAAAGACTTCAGTGATGACTTCTAAGAGTTAAGTGTGACCTCCAGCTGATGGCAGAAAGAAGGGGGCCTCAGTTATACAGTTACTAGGAAATGAATTCTGACCACAATTGGAATGAACCTAAAAGCTAGTTCTTGCCCAGTCAACCTTCCAAATGAGACCTCATCAGATCCCTGCCTTGACTGCAGCCTTGTGAGAGACCTAGTGAAGCTAAGCCTGAATTCTTGACCCACAGGGACTGTGAGATAGTCACCATGACTGGCTTGAAGCTGTCAAAATTGTGGCAAATTTTTATACAGGAGATTCAGTACTGATAGTGACACATTTTATGAAAAAACAAAATGAGACAAACAAAAAACAAAAAACCCCCAAACTCCCACAGTCCAGAACTCCACCAAGTCACTCAAATTTTGGATCTTTATGAATGAAATTCTTGCTTCACTCTTCATAAGTCATTTTTCCTAAGCTTCAGAATCATTCACTATAGTATTTGAATTATTCATCAATCAATAATAACAAAAGAGCAGATCTAATGTTGTGTCTCCATCTGGGTAGCCACTTTTAATAGGTGAAATTTCCTTCTGATTTGCTCTTTTTTTTTTAATGTCATCTGTACCACAAAATTATTTTAAACTATGTTTGCTTACGTTTTAAAATTAGATATTGCCATTTGTTGCAGCTAATTGTAACAGTGAAGACAGGGTGAAAAATAAACATTTGTCATCTGAGAAAATTCTGTTCTAACAATTTTTTTGGAAATTGGTTGGTTTTTTTGTACTTAGAAATTATGTCAAATGAGACATTTATCTTAAGAAACTGTCAACATAAAATATTTATAATTAGATACAATTAAATTTTGAAAACATCTCACCAAATTAACAATCAGTGACTTGGAGAGCTTTAGAATATTATTAATTTTCTAAAATTTAAAAAAATCTTCTATCCCTCAGTAAATATTAAAACTCATACTTCTCTAAGGGCATGTCTAAGTTTTGTCTTAGTAAAAATACAAATGGAAATATACATGAGTGCAAATTCTTTAATAAGATAGCTATTAAGTTATGTAGAGGGTTCTATTTTTTTGTTCTCAAACTCAATCTCTATCACCAGAAATTCTACTTTAATAAATCCCCATGGTTTCATAAACAGCAGATAGTGAAATGCCTGTGCATCGGAGTTTTTGTTAATTCTCTCTGTAGATTGTGTTTGAGATGTTCGTTTATTTAATCTCAACTCAGTAGGTCTGCTGTGAAAACCAAAGGTTTCTGATGATTTTGTAATCACAAGACCCTGTTTCTTACTACCACTATCTTTTAAAATTCGTTTCAAGTTCCAAGAATTCTCAATAATTGATATAAATTACATCCCCAATTAGATCTTCTCCTCCTCTAATGGATTTAAGTCTCAGAGAATAGGAGTAGGAGAATGTGAAGGAAAAATTAAGCGTTTGCTTGTGTGTGTGTGTGTACACGTGAGCTGGCATAGATGGTTGAGTGGTTGGCAATAGAAGAGCAGTTACACGCTGCAACCAAAATACCCTTGATTGATTGTTTAACACATTCAGTCTTCCAGGCTTAGCATAATTATCACCTCCCCCAGGAAGATCTCTGCTTCCTTAGGAAAACAAGAATTCCCTTGATCTTGATCTCTGCTCTCACAACACCATGGGAACACCTCTCCCTATGTGTCATGACATTTCAGAGCTGCACAAAGGGAGGCTGAGCCACTTGAAGGTAGGGGCTCCCCACTACCTGCTGTAGTTTCCCAGGTCATCAGCACAGAGAGTGGTGTGGAACAGGTTCTCAACACATGGCAGAAATTGGAATCGGGAGGTTATGGAAAGAATTAAAAATTGAAAAGTATTCTGGTAAGAAAGAAGAAAGGACATACGTGTAACAGTACATAGCTTGGTAACTTCTCTGGGCTCCTTAGGACTTGTTTTGATCCCACTCATATTTTTCCTCATTCCTCTTATTTCTCATCCTACCGAGACAGATTAGGAGAGTTAGAAAAACGGCTAGGTAGTCAGGACCATGGGCCCATTCAAGGGCACCTAGAAGCTAGCCAGGAGAGAGTGATTGACAGGCATGCTCAGGGCCTTCAAATGCAAAAGACTCGGAGGCTCAAATTGTGGGAGCAACCCCTTTGTCCCAGAGGCTGTTAAACTAAGAAGTGGGGCTGAACACAGCTGGGAACTAGGAAAGAGTTGTTACCTATTTTGCACAGATTTTAGCCAATGATTTTGGTGCTCAGTTTCAATGCCTATTTTACATAGAGTTTGACCAATGCTGTTGGTGCTTTCCTCAATGCCTGCTTTACATGAATCTTAATCAAGGCTCAGACCCAAAACCAGTACAAATCCTGACCTACCGCCCATAAGACAGTATCCTGCTTCCAGGGACTCTTCTGCCTTGTGGAGACTCTGCTCTCCTTCCTTAAATAAATCCTGCTTCTTTTACTCTTCCCTTCCGTGGTTGTCTGAGGATTTTATTCTTCAAATTCATGAGACAAGAACCCAGAAGAAGATTGGCATTGAACTCCCTGGGGTGTGTTTCCACACCAAGGGCCGCAAAGCAGTGCTCAATAGTTGCAGGCAGGGGAGGTGGGGGGACCAAGCTCTTAGCTTAGTGGCAGCTAACAATATTTTGGCTGCAGAAACCTGCAGCCAGGGACTAGAGCAGTGGCTCAGTGGTTCTGGCACTTGCCTGGCACACACAAGGATGCGAGTTTGAACCCCAGCAGCACGTACACCATAAAGTGTCGGAGCAACCAAAAGTCACATGAAAAACTAAATAAAATTAATTCTCTTTCTCTATCTCACAGTCCCTCTCTCTTAAAAAAAATAAAATAAAGAAACCTGCAGCTAGCCCAAATTCCAAGCTAACTGGGAGTAGCTGCAAAAGGCAGAAACGGGCTATTTTGGTCACAGAGATCTGCAGTGAGCCCAAACTCCATTCGCTAGAGGGAGCAGAGAATCCAGCCTCATCTCAAAACCCCTGCATCACTTCCACACTTGTGCTTAGGATTTTAATATTGATGATGTGGCAGTGAATTGCTGCTTGGCTTATGCTGAAGTGGTTATTTATATTCTTCATGTTGATAAAAGTTTTTTCCCCCCCCAGGG
>PVKS010049492.1:0-11967 GCA_004027875.1 Aplodontia rufa
TTAAATACAGTCAGATATGCTCATCCAAGAAGTGTAGAGGACAACCATTGTCCTAATCAAAAAAGCAGCTCACCGAGACAAATCACATTCAAAATGGAAATCAAGGAAACCAAGGAAAGAATATTAAAAGCTACAAGAGAGAAATGACAAATCACATTCAAAGGCAGCCCAATAAGGAGCATCTCTGACTTTTCAGCTCAGACCCTAGAAGCAAGAAGATCCTGGGAAGAGATCTTCCAATGTCTAAATGACCACCACATGCAGCCAAGAATACTATACCCAGCAAAACTCAGCTTCAAATTTGATGGGAAAATAAGAACTTTTCATGATAAGATCAAACTTGCAGCATTCATGAACAGAAAACCAGCATTACAAAGAATCTTCAGAGGTGAATTCCAGATAGAAGAACAAGTTAACAATCCTCAAAAATCCACAGAGGAAATTCAATAAAAGTACATGCTATTAAAAGACAATGAAGATATCACAGAACTCACTAATAAAGCACGATGCCTATGAACCAAAACCAAATAACTATTCTAACATTGAATGTGAATGATCTCAACCCACCAATCAAAAGACACAGATTAGCAGATTGGATTAAAAAACATAATCCAACAATATACTGCTTACAGGAGACCCACCTTACAACCAAGGACATCCACATACTGAGGTTGAAAGGACAGAAAAACAAAATCTACCAGGCTTACAAACCAAGAAAGCAAGCTGGGGTTGCAATACTTATATCTGACAAAGTAGATTTCAAATAAAATTTAATCAGAAGAGATAAAGAAAGCCACTACATCATAGTAAAGGGAACAAAACATCAGGAAGATATAACCATAGTAAATATCTATGCTCCAAACACCAATACTCTCAAGTATGTAGAAAAAATACTCCAGGACATAAAACCACTTATGGATCCTAACACAATAATACTAGCAGACTTTAATACTCCTCTATCACCAATAGACAGATTGTCAAAGCAAAGAAGCAATAAAAAGATTTCCAGCCTAAAGAACTCCATGGATCAAATGGACTTAACAGACATCTATAGAATATTCCACCCCAAATTAGCTAAGTTTACCTTCTTCTCAGCAGTGCATGGACGACTTTCCAAAACAGATCATATTGTAGTTCATAAGGGAAATCTCAGCAAATATAAAAAAGTACATATTAACCTATCAGACCATGATGCCATGATCCTAGCAATTAACTGTAGAAATTACAACAGAAAATACATGTATGCATGGAGATTGAATAATATCCTATTAACTGGATCCAGGAAGACATCATAGCAGATACCAAGAAATTTTTGGAAGCAAATGAGAATGAAGGCACAACATATCAAAACTTCTGGGACAAAAAACAAACAAACAAACAAAAGAAACACTTCTGGGACAACATTAAAGCATTCTTTTTCTTTTCTTTTCTCTTTTTTTTTTTTTAGAAAGAGAGAGAGAATCAATTTTATTTAGTTTTTCATCTGCTGTTTGTTGTTTCAAACTTAGTTGTTTATGTGGTGCTAGGGTTCGAATCCAGGTCCTCCTGCATGCCAGGCAAGTGCTGTAACCACTGAGCCTCTGCTCCAGCCCCCATGAAAGCATTCTTAAGAGGCAAATTCGTGACACTGAGTGCCTACATTAAAAATCAGAAGACAACCCAGACAAACAAGCTTAGGCTCCATCTCAAATCCCTATAAAAGGAAGAACAATCTAATCCCAAAGACAGCAGAAGGCAAGAAATAATCAAGATCAGAGCTGAAATCAATGAAATTGAAAAAAAAAACACAATAAAAAGAATCAATAAAACAAAAAGCTGGTTCTTGGAAAAGTTAAATAAAATTGACCACTCTTTAGCCAGTTTCACTAAAAGAAGGAGGGAAATGAAGCAAGTCAATAGAATCACCAATGAAAAGGGAGGGATCACCACTGACTGCACAGAAATTCAACAGATTATCAGAGCATATTTTGAAAACCTCTACTCCTATAAATCAGATAATCTGGAAGACATGGACAAATTTCTAGACATGCAATATTCCCAATTTGATGCAGGATGAGATTGAAAGCCTAAACAGCCCCATAATGGGCACCAAAATGAATAAAGCAATTAAAAGCCTTCCAAAGGAGATAAGCCCAGGACCTGATGGATTCCCTGCTGAATTTTACCACACCTGTAAGGAAGAGCTAACACCTCTCTTTATTAAGCTATTCCAAGAAATTGAAAAGGGGGGAATTCTCCCAAACACTTTTTATGATGCAACCCATAACACTGATACTAAAGACACATCAAAAAAGAAAACCACTGACCAATATCCCTGATGAACACAGATGCAAAAATCCTTAATAAAGTTCTAGCAAACCACATTCAAAAACACAGTAAGAAGATAATTCATCACAATCAAGTGGGCTTTGTTCCAGGGATGCCAGGCTGGTTCAATATATGCAAGTCAATAAATGTGATTTGTTACATAAACAGAATAAATGACAAATACCATCTCAATTGGCAGAGAAAAGGCCTCTAATAAAATCCAACACCCATTTATGCTTAAAACTCTGGAGAAGATAGGGATCAAAGGAACTTAACTATGTAAAGGTCATATATGACAAACTCTCAGCTAGTAGAATCCTAAATGGAGAAAAGCTGAAAGCATTTCCACTAAACTTGGGAACAAGACAAGGCTGCCTGCTCTCACCACATTTATTCTACATAGTCCTTGAGACCCTAGCTAGAGAAATCAGGCAAGAGAACGAAATCAAAGGAATAAGAAAAGGAAGAGAAGGACTGGAGCAGTGGCTCGGTGCTTACGGCACTTGCCTGGCATGAGTGAGTACACAGGTTCAAACCTCAGCACCCATGTACACAAGTGTCAGAGCAACAAAGGCCATGTGAAAAGCTAAGCAAAAATGGATTCTTGTCCCGGTCCGGCCGGGTTCTGACCTGGGGGATGGGCTGGGGATGAGAAAAACCACAGGCCGGAATCCCGAAACGGTCTTTCTTTATCCAAGCTTTACTTATCTTTTTTATATACATATAGTAAATGTCTTAGTCCATTTGTCCATTTGTGCTGCTACGATAAAATGCCTGACATTGGGTGATTAGTCGATGGAGCACAGGAGTTCAGACAAGTCAAGGCAACGTTGCAAGATTCCATTTCAAAACAAACAGGGACAGAAATTTCTATTCTCACAGTTCTGGAAGCTGGGAAGTTCAAGATCAAAGCATAGGCAGGTTCGGCTGCTGGCAAGAGCTCCTCTTCCGAAGGAGCAGTGCAAGAGCTCTTTTGCTGGCTGGAGTCTCTTCTTTTAAGGGCCTTCACCCTGCCCCCCTCGAGGGCATTAGCCCCACACCTGGATTTCGGAGGCACACATTTGACCAATAGCAATGAGAAGCCTCCATGTGCACCTTTTGAGGGATCTGGAATAATTGGCAGGTGATACCAATGCAAAACATCTGGAGCCCATGTCGATACCCTGTTTTTCAAGCTTAACAAAGCATAGTCTAGCAGCCCTTCCTGATGGAGCTTATGCAAATAGTAACGAGATCACTCTAGGGCAGCTGATGAAATGAAGAGAAGGTCAGACCCCAACAGATACACACACACTCTCTCTCTCTCTCTTGCTTTCACTGTCCTTCTCTCTTAAAAAAAAAAAAAATAGGAGGAGTAGAATCAAACTATCCGTTTTTGCTGATGACATGATCCTCTATCTGTAAGACCCAAAAACCTCTACCAGAAAATTGCTTGAGCTTATAAATAGATTTAGCAAAGTGGCAGCCTATAAGATCAACACCCATAAATCAATAGCTTTCCCATATGCTAACAATAATAGGACAGAAGAAGAAATCAGGAAATTGGTCCCACTTACAATATCCTCAAAAAGAATAAAATACTTGGGAACTAATCTAACAAGGGAAGTAGAAGACCTCTACAATGAAAATTATCAAACATTAAAGAAAGAAATTGAAGAAGACCTGAAAAAAGGGAAAGACATTCCATGTTCTTGGTTAGGCAGATTTTTTTTTTTTTTTAAGAGAGGGACAGTGAGAGAGACAGAGAGAATCAATTTTTACTTAGTTTTCATGTGGTTTTCATTGTTCCCACACTTCATTGTGTATGCGGTGCTGGGGTTTGAACAGTGTCCTCATACATGCCAGGCAACTGCCATAAACACTGAGCCACTGCTGCAGCCCCAGTTAGGCAGAATTAATTTAATTAAAATGGCCATTCTGCCAAAAGTGCTATGCAGATTCAATGCAATCACCATCAAGACACCAATGTCTTTCTTTACAAATATAGAAAAAAAATTCTCAAATTTGTTTGGGATAACAAGAATCCCTAAATAACCAAAACATTACTAAGCAAGAAAGATGAAACAGGTGCTTTTACAATACCAGATTTAAGATTATACTATAGAGCTCTAGTAGTAAAAACAGCATGGTATTGGTATCAAAGTAGTCATGAATACCAATGGAATAGAAGACTTTCAGACAAACCCACAGATCTTTAAACATTTGATATTTGACAAAGGGGTCAAAATATAACATGGAGGAATGACAGTCTATTCAACAAATAGGCTGGACAGTTGCAGAAAGTTGAAATTAGATCCTTATCTCTCACCTTGCACAAAAATCAAATAAAAATGTTATCAAGGTACTAGGAATTAAACCAGCTACCATACAACTGCTAGAAGAAAACTTAGGACCAACACTGAGCATATGAAAGTAGACAACAACTTTCTCAACTAGACTCCCAAAGTGAAAGAATTGAAGAACCATTGAATGAGATGACATCAAACTTAAAAGCTTTTGCTTAGCCAAGGAATTGATCAAAACTGTCAAGAGAGAACCTATAGAATAGGATATAATCATGGCCTGTGATTCCTCTGTCAGGGGACTAATATTCAAAATTTATAAAGAACTCAAAAAACTTGATATCGAAAACACAAACAATCCAATGAGAAAATGGGTCAGAGAGCTAAATAGAAACTCAACAGAGAAAATCAAGCAAGCCAATGAATACACAAGAAAGTGTTCTGAATCACTAAGTAATCAGAGAAATGCAAATCAAACTTCATTAAGATTTCACCTCATTTCAGTCAGATTGGAAAAGATGAAGACTATAAATAATAACAGTTTCTAGAGGGATTGTGGGGAGATAGGAACACTAGCGCACCATTGGTGGAACTGCAGACTGGTATAGCCACTCAGGAAAGCAGTGTGGAGACTCTCAGAAAATGAGGGTTTGATCCACCGTATGAACCAGCTGTCTCTCTCCTGGGTACTTTTCCAGAAGAGCTAGAATCAGCATATTACAGTGACACAGCAAAAACAATGTTCATAGCAGCTCAATGTATAATAAATTATAAAATCAACCCAGATGCCCTTCACTGGATGAACTTATCCAAAAGCTGTGGTATATATATACTACATAGTTCTACTCAGCTATTAGAAATGATGATATTATGACATTTGAAGATGGCAACAGAAGAAATTGTGCTGAGCAAAATTAGCCAACCCCAGGGACTCAGGGTCAAATGTTTTCCCTCATTTGTGGAGGCGAGAGCAAAACCCAGACTTGTATGAAAGGTCAAGCTCATGTACCAGGATCATGATAGGGACGATAGGGAGGGATCTAGGGAGGGAATCAACAATGTAGCTGTATTTACTCCCTTGAGAAGCAAAATAATACTTATGCAATCATTTAATTCTGGAAAATGTTTTTATATCTGTTATAGGTGGGAAATACAGAAGAATCAAGAGACAGGGGTACGGGTGATGTGGTGGTGATTCTGGATTAGAATCAGGGGCAAATCATATTGTTACTACATATGCATTTATGATCATACAACACCACAACTTCTCATTAAAATTTTTTTAAAAAGGTAACTACACTGACAAAAGTTATGATGGAAAAGCCCAGGATGTTCTGAGAGCGCATAAGGAACATCGTTGAGAGCAGGGAAGTGGGACCTTGAAATATAAAGAGAAACAGGAGGGACCCCAGGGGAGACTGTAGAGAAGAGCTAGCTAGGTAGAGGAATGACACGCGCATGTTCTCTGGGGCAGGAGAAACAGCCCTCTGGACCATCTGGAGGCAGGGGATTGTGGTTTGAGATGAGGGAGGTTGGGCAGGGTTAAATTGCCCACCCATTGGCCACACTGGTTGAGCCAGGAATCAACACCTGACCTAAAGGCATGTCCCTTGAGCCTCTGCAGTCCTCAGGAAGTGACCTGGAGTGAAAATCAACTGCCTAAACCAACCAAAGCCTCTATCTTGGGGAGTTTAAATGAGAGAGAGAGAGACCCAGAAATAGAGGAGACTGATAGATACATAGAATATAGTCAGGCGGCAAAGCAGGAGCAGACATGGGCCGTGTAGGCCACAAGTAGGAGCTTGGGTTTTTACAGACGAACAGACATTGGTAGGAAATGGTATGGGCCTGAGTGAGAACCACAGACGAAGAAATGAGAAGAGAGGTAGAAGCTCCACAAATATGTCACAATGACACGCCTCTCTTAGTTTTCTTCCTCTTCAGTGTGAGCTGGACTTACTGATTTGCTTCTAACAAACAGAATACAGAAAAAGTGATAGTGTGTGACTTCTAAGATTAGGTCATAAAGAGACTGTGGCTTCCATGTTAAGTATGTGCATTCTCTCTCTCTCTCTCTCTCTCTCACACACACACACACACACCAGCTATAATATAGTGAGTGGCCCCATGGAGAGACCCACACAGTAAAGAACTAAAGGTTTCAGCCAATGGCTGGCAAGGAACTGAGACCTGCAAACAACCTCATGGCCAATCTTAGAAATCACAGCAGCTTTAGTCTGGCTCTAACAAAGCTTTGACAACTATAGCCCCAAATAATCACTTACTTACAACCCTATGAGAGACTAGCTAAGCTATCCAACTTCCAAATTCACAGCCTTCGGAAACTATATAAAATACGAAATATGCCATTTTATACTACCACACTTTGGAATAATTTTCTATGTAGCATTAAACAATGAATATAGATGGGATGAATGAAATTCATACTATACAAGTAGAATTCCTAGGACTTAGGGAGCATAGCCATTGGGTGCAGGGGGAGTAAAGAATTCTGAGCTTTGAGTCTGGCTCACTGAGCTTCCATTTTAGAAAAAGATTAGGAATATAGATAAAATAACTTTAGTAGGAAAGAAAATAGTTTCCATTTTGAACTCCATGAATCTGTAGCTGACATTTTCATGTGGAAGTATCCTTAGGGATTTAGAAATATGGAAAAGCATTAGGATGGTGAGGGCTATTTTGACAGAACTTATCTGGATATTGGAGAAACTCTGCAGTGGAGAGCATTTCCATGGAAGGCAAAAAATATAAAATAAAGACAGATGGAAGGCAAATTACAAAGACTGTATATATATGAATATATATACATATGTATATACATGAATATATATACACACATATGTATACACACAAATATATATACATATATATGTATATATATAGTTTCAAAAGAGGAAAAAGAGAAGTACTACTCAGAGAAAAGGGTAAAGATTCTGAACAAACTTTTGTATTATTCTGTTTTTCAGTTGCTATAACAAAATACCTGAGGCAGGGAAACTTCATGAAGAGGTTTATTTAGCTCATAACTTTAGAGGCTGAAATTTGACAGATTCTGGTGATCGCTCTTCCTGCCTTACTGAATCACCAAATGGTGGGAGTATGTGTGGGAGGAATAAATCACATCACCAAACAGGAAGCAAGAAAGGCTGGAGCTCAGCAGTCCTTTCTGAAGGAACGCCCTCAATTGATCTAAGAATCCCCACACACACACACACACACACAGCCCAGTTCTTAAAGGATCCGCCATCTCCCCATACCACTCTCCCTGGGATCAATCTCTCAACACATGAGCCTCTGGGGTCACTCAAACCATATCCAACCCATAGCAAAATTTTTTGCTGCCTTGTTTTTGGTTTTGCTTTTTTTCTTTTTGGCAGTGCAAGGGATCAAACCCAGGCACACTTTACCACTGAGCTACATTCCCAGTCCTTTTTCTGTTTTGAGACAGGGTCTCACTAAGGTGCTAAGGCTGGCTTCGAACGTGCAATCCTCTTGCTTCAGCCTCCTGAGTAGCTGGGATTACAGGCAAGAGCCACGGCACCCAACAAGGAGAAGGTTTTAACAGTGCCAAACACTATGCAAAGAGACCCCTGTTTTTGGAAAGGTCTTCCTCACGTTGTAAATCTACACGTTGGATTATCTCCTAGTTGGTATCAATCAACACTGGCCGCACAGGTGAAATCAAATATCAAGACTTACAGGGCAGAAAACAAGACCTTGAACTGCACTGACCTCAGCAAATTAAAGCTATCAATTCCCAGATATTTTTCCACATTTCTCATTGATGTCGCTAATGTTTCTCAAATGTCTCCTCTCAAGCTGCAACGGAAGGGAAGTTTGGGATTATCTTTGGGTAATGTGCTCCCCATTACAAATGCAGGTTTTTTTTTTAGTTGAAAAACATGAAGATCACCTACCTGAGGGTAAAGATGCTTGGAAGGGCTGAGAAAGCAACAGCTTCCCTTGCTACATGTCCGGCCTCCTGGAGAACTAGAACTTCGCACAGAATGTAGCAGCAGCTTCCCCAGCAGCCTGCCCTTCCTGAACTGCTCCTGTTCCTTTCCCCACTTAGTGGAGTCTGCTGTTGCCTCAGTCCCTGCTGGCTGCCTGCTCTTCCACACCTCTTGGTTTCTGCATCAACACTGGATTACCCTTTGTTTGTCAGTCAGTCTGCTTTTCTCTATTTCTAGGTCTCTCCATCCATCTTTGTCTCCAGTTCAAACTCTTCAAGAAGGAGGCTGTGATTGGTGTAGACGGTCGCCTGCCTTGGGCACTCCAGGCCACTGGCGAGGCTGAAGCAGTCTGTCTCTTGGTCAGGCATTGATCTCCTGACTCACCCAGTTGTGGTCAAGGTGGTGGGGGAGGAGGGTATATAAACCTGGAGAATTCCCTGTGGACCCTTTTTCCTCCAAAGGAGGCAGCGGGCAGACGGCTACATAGAGTGTAGTACAATCCCAGTGAGCTAATGGTGTAATATCATTCAAAACGTTCTCTTCGGTGTATGGCTTCTTTTCAGACAGGTTTTTAATTTTTTTTTTTTTAAGAGAGAGAGACAGTGAGAGAGAGAGAAACAATTTTTATTTAGTTTTTCATGTGACTTTCGTTGCTCCGAGACATTGTTGGGTACGCGGGTGCTGGGGTTTGAACTCGTGTACTTGCGCATGCCAGGCAAGCGCCGTAACCGCCGAGTCACTGCTCCAGCCCCCAGGTTTCTAATTTTAACATTAGTTCAATATACCAGCAACTATCTGTGGCACTAAAACTTAAAGAGGTACGTGCTGGTACGTTCTCTAACAAAAAGTTAGAGAACAGACAATCCAGGCATAGGAGGGAGGGCTTTGAGACACTGAAAAAGGCTGATGTTCTTTCTGCAAACTCTGCCTAACCCTCTGCAGTTAGCTCCCGTGTGTTCATTCCGCTCCACCTATTAAGTAGGTGTTTTTCTAGTTTGATAAGTTTATAACGATGGTAGACAGAAATCCTGCCCTCAAAGAGCTGACACAAAGAGAAAAGAAAGCAGACAGACGGTCTCATCTTTCCTTCCTCCTTTCTCTTACTTTGTTAATTTTTTGAAAACATGCCTGTTGATGGCTCCTCCTTTGCCTGTTTTTTAACCCTTGTCAAGGATTCGTAGAAATCCCAAAGACTGGCTGTACAAACGCGTAAAACGTTAAGGTGGCTGGAAGAACATACACCGCAAGGTTGGTAGAGATTACTCAGAGGAGGGAAGCAAGACTGGGATGGGAGTAGGTAGTTATTAATTTATGTATCTTCATAATGTTTCAATTTTTGGTAAGTTTTGTTTAAAGATGATCTTTTATAATAGAAAAATAAGTAAAGAAAAATTTTATATATGAAGAAGATGTAAAGAAGGAAAAGAAATGCAACTGGGGACCAATGGAGTTGGTAAAATTGTCCATGACCCTCCTGTCAAGATTGTTTCAGTTTTATTAACAGAAAAAAAAAAAAAAAAGCTCATTCAAAGGAAGCATTGTGAAGTGAAGAAGGAAGAAACTATAATCTGCAAGTGACTAAAAAAATTCTCTTTTGTCCCTTAGATTTGCTTGATTCATGTAGATTGCTTTGTGATTTTTTTGAAATTCAGGGGACTGGATTCCCATTTTGCTATGGAAAAGCAATTGACATAATAAAATAAACCAGAATTTTAGAAGCTGGGATTTTAGAGGTGAGCAATGGAAAATTTGGTGGTAAGGGGGCCAACAGGAGTGATTTGCTTAGGCATGAGAGCTTCCTGTAATGTGGAATGAGTACGTGTGAAATCACCAGTCAGTACATTTGCAATAACTCAATAACAGAACCCTTTCTCCACCCGTCCTCTTTCCCCACACGGAGTTCCAGTTTCAACCCAGGCTACTTTGAAGCTTTATCATAAAAGGAGGAAGTAACCTACCAACTGAGGCAGCAACCTGTTTCAAATACCACATTCTTAACCAGATGAAAGTTTCTTTAATCACGTTTACTAGCAATGCTACGTGGTTTGGGGTACATGGTCTAAATCTTATATTTAATTATCTCTCTGTGCTCTGGACCTTTCAAATTTATTAAGTATTTTTTAAAAGGCCCAGCCTGTCTGGGGGAGAGTTGTCAGACAATAGAACCCTAACAAGAGTTAGCTTAAATTTGCTGCAAGATTACATCTGCTCCCTCATCTGAATTAAAAAGGAAGCAAAAAAAAAAAAAAGTGATATTTAAGTGGCCAGGTCCTTTTGTCTTGTCTGATGGCAGGAAAGCAGTGAGAGCTCCTGTTTCCACACTCTGATCTAAAGGGTCTCCAAGTGTGTGACATGGAGGAATTAGCTCCCTGCTCCCCAAAGCAAACAACTCTGCAGGGGAGAGGCAGCAGCTGGCCAGGGGGGCCCAGTAATCCCCAGCAGCACACCAGGGGCTGGCAGGAGATTACCATGTTGTGGAAATTGATAGGATCCAGAAAGAAATCAAAGCTGAATACTTTGTCATTCCTCTTTAAAAATTAGGCAAGAACAAAACTGGGCAAATTGCTGCTTGAGGAGCGACTACGGAGGAAAGACATTTGGAACCGACCACACTGAAGGCAGATAGGTCTGTGCAAAAGAGCAGGTCAGTAACCATTTGGAATAGTGCATGACCCTTGGACAAATTCAAAGTGGTATTTTAAATGGCTATTCAAATGGTAGAGCCTGCCAGCTGAAAAAGCCTAGGTGTATTTGGCTAAGAGAAAGCAAAGCATATGAAACTCATCATGCTTAATACTGGACTTCTTGCAATTACTCTCACCCAAAGCTTTGATCTTAACTCTGACATTGTTCGGTGCAAGCTAGTGAGAATGTGGTGGCTTCCTTTGAAGAAGAAAAAAAAAGCACTTTTGACAAAACCCCAGAAGCTAAGATTATTAACCATTCTAAAAGCAGTAACAAAAGTTATGGATGTTGGCTTTACTGTTCACAATTTTTGAAAAATATTGTTTGCCTGTCCTTTGATTTTATGAGGCAATTTTTTTCTTCTTTTTAAAAAAATTTTTTTTAATTTTTGAACAACCATACAAGTTTTTAACAAAATAATATGTGTATAGATTCTGGATATTACAATTACCCCCAGGAGTGCCCCCCAATTACCCACCCTTATCCCTCCCTTCCCCTTCCCACAATATCTCTAAAAAAGGATTATGTTGTATAGCATTACAACTTATCTGGATTTAACACATGATAATAGACCAACTTTCTCATTGGCCAGGGTCTAGTCCCAATCTCCACAGATGAGTGGAGATAATCGACCATTAGTTCTCTGGGTTAAGTTGATTTTACTCAGCATAATTTCTTCCATAGCCATCCATTTACCTTCAAAGGCTGCAATATCATTG
>PVKS010049493.1:0-11964 GCA_004027875.1 Aplodontia rufa
CCCTGACAGCAACCACATGGTGTTGATTCTGCAGAAATGCTGAATGCTAGAGTTAGGAGGTAATGGAAGGTTCCACAGAGATTTCAACTGAAGGTCAGGCAAAGTGTCCCAGAGTGACAGTTCCTGAAAGCTGACATGTAGAGGGTGATATGTAGAGAACTGAGAAGGAAGCCAAAACTGCAATGTAGATCCTAGAGATTAAGAGATGCCAGCACCATGTAACGTCTGTTGAGAAAGCTGAAGGAATCAAGAAGAAACAGCCAAGAGGGAGGCCATGTGTGCTACACCCCCTGAGGCTATCTGGATAAAGCTACACAGGCACCCTCAGAAAGAATATCAAAACACCATGTGACCCAGAGGCTGAATGTGGAGCCACAGGATTTGTTTGCAAACCTAGAGTTTGGTCTTGCTTTGGTCCCATCTCTTCTTTCTATGCTACTATTTCAATATTTGATATGAACAAGTATACTCTGCACTATTATATATTGAATGTATATAACTCAATTTTGATTTTTATAATAGGGATTTACACTGAGAGTTTGCTTGAGTGTCTGGGGAGACTTTGAACTTGGACTTTGGGGTAATGGTAGAACTATTAAGACTGTGAGGACTCTTGGAAATAACTAAATATATACTTACATTGTGAGACGACCATGAGTTACGGGGTGCCTGGAGTGGAATGTTAAGATTTAAATACAATGTGTGACTGCAAACTTGTACAGACACTCTGGAAAGAAGTGTGGAGACTCCTCAAAAAATAGGGTTGGAACCACTTTATGACCCATTTCTTTTTTCTTTGTTATTTTGTTTGTTGTTTTGTTTTTTGGGGGGGGATTCATTTTGACATTATTTTTTTCCAGAAATTTGTTGAAAAATCACCTGGGTATTTTCCCAAAAGACCTAGAATTGGCATACCACAGAGACACAGCTACATCAATATTTATAGCAGCTCAGATGCCCCTCACTGGATGAATAGATTCAAAAACTGCAGTATGTATATATGCATATATTACTTTGCTATTAAAGAGAATGATATCATGGCATTTGCAGCAAAGTGGATGAAGATGGAAAAAAATTTTACCGAGTGAAATATTCCAAACTCAGAGACTTGAGGGATGAATGTTTTCTCTCATATGTGAAAATTAGAGTAAAACTGAAGACAGGGTGAAAGCTAGCTGAGCTTAAATAATAATCTCAACATAAGTGAAATTTCACATAAACGTGGAGAACCATAACTATGAGTTTGGGGGAGAAGAGAAGGAGGGGTGTGGGGGGTTATCAATGCAAGTGAGAACCCTTGACTCCCATGAGAAGCCCAACTATGCACAGGCAGGCAGTGAAACTAAGAAATTTCAAAATTAATACACATATATATGCTTATTTCTATCTATAACATGGAGGTAATGCAGAGGAGACATGAAAGCTGGAGTGGACAAAGTGAGGAGATCCTGGACTAGGATCAGCCTTAATGTACTTTTCAGTATCTATGTATACATGACTATGTAAAAATATTTCACTCCAATTTGTAAGACTATGTTGAACAAATAATTAAAAAAAAAGTAAGTAAAAGGTGCCCCCCCCCCCAAGTCTCATGTATGACAAAATAAGAAATCAGGGGTTGAAATGATTGGGCTAGGAGAGCCTTAGAGTACGCAATGTATTAAATCACTTGAATGGATTAAATGGGTGGCAATGGCAGGTAGACTGTGAATGGAGGAGTTAGGTGACTGAGGACGTACCATTGGGTATAAATTTGTTCCTGGTGAGCAGAGTTCTCTCTCTGCTTCCTTTTGGCTGTGTCCTGATCTGCTTTCCTCCTCTATTCCTTCTGCCTTGATGTTCTGCCTCACTTCAGGCTCAGAGTAATGTTGGCTGTCCATGAACTGAGACCTTGAGTGTCAAATAAATTTTTCCTCCCCTAAGATTATTCTCATTGGGTATTGTGGTTGCAGTGGTGAAAAGCTGATGAAAACACTCCTATTGGACAGAATAGCTAGCAAAATTTTTCTCTCATTCTTCAGGGTTTCTCTTCATTGCTATATCCTCTGCTGTACAGAGGCCAATTAATTTGTTGTCATCTCATTTACTGATTCTTGGTTTTATTTCTTGAGTTTTAGGTGTCTTAAGAAAGGTGATTCTTAAACCATAGAAACTCTGTTTTCTAATTTAGCAGTTGTAAAGTTACTTGTCCAATTCCTAGGTACTTGATCCACTTTTAGTTGATTTTTGTGCAGGCTGAGTGGTATGGATCTAGTTTCATTCTCTTCATATGGGTATCCAGTGTTCCCAGCACCATTTGTTAAAAAGACTAATCTTTTCTCCAATGTGTGCTTTTTGGCACAGATGAACGTGTCTATGTGAATTTATTTGTTTGTCTTCTATTCCATTGATCTTCATGTCCATGTATGTATATGGCACAATAAATTCTGCTTATAATGCACTAATTAAAATGAATAGTAATAATAATAAGAACAACAAAAGAAGGGGGATAAGTAAAGCAGAGCAAGCAGGTCATGGCAGGCAGGAGGGAAACGGGAAGGTACTGGGGGCTGAAATTAATCAAATTATGCTATGTTCATGTATGGACGTGGCATAATAAATTCCATTCTTATAATGTATCAATAAATAATTTTTAAAAATAGAGCTATAATTGAACAATCCCACTGCTGGGTATATATCTAAAGGAAATAAAATTAATGCTACTGTCATGTTTATTTCAGAACTATTCACAATAACTAAGACATAAAATTAACTTATGCAGCCATTTTATCACTGAACTACATCCCCAGTCTTTTTCATTTTGAGAAGGATTTCACTAGGTTATTGAGGATGACCTCATGCTTGCCATTATCCTGCCTCAGTTCTCTAGTCACTGGGACTGTAGGTATATGTTCCTGCACACAGCATTCTTAAATACCAATTTAAAATATGATACATAGATAAATATTTTGTAATTTTTGGAAAACTTTTTCTTTGATAAATCTTATTGAGCATTTGACATTTCCATTTTATATCAATGTTTTATGCCATATTTTATATCTCAAAATATTAATACATTTTTACTCGGTTTTGGTAATTCCTATAGATACAGTATAATTTTTCAGTTTATGATTTCTTATAATTCTCATTCACAATGGATTATTTATTCATGCATTTTTGTGATCTTTAATGGTGAGTCCATGACACTTGGCACTTATCATTTGTTGAAACTTTAACCCACATTCATCAAGAAATTATTTATAGTTGCTTCTGTTGGGTTTCTTGTGTCCTTCCAAACTTATTTTTATTTCTGTAAAAGAAAAAAAAAGCTCCGCATTTGATGTGGACACAGATGTTGTTAATGGCAACTGTAATAGTGTGACACTCAGTATATGGGTATATTAATTATTAGAATTAGAAGGACATAGACTCTTGTGTTTTTCTATGAAATATTTCCTCTTTTCGTAGCGAGTTCATCCGTTGAAGGCATAATAATTTGGGGCAATCAGGTGAGGTCTCTATTTCACTCTTCCACTGTAGAGTCCTTAGATTATATTTCATGAAAGGTCCATTAAAATGCCGTCTCTGGGCTATTAGCATTTGGCAGAAGTTTTTAACAAAGCACTGCCTGGGTACTAGTCTCCTTCTCTGTATTTCTAATTACATATTTTAGATATTCTGAAGTTTCCCTATTTTCTCACAAATATGACTGTCATTTTATCTGTATTTTTATTTTTATCCAGCATTTTGATTGATTTATTCTAAGTAACTCTGAAGGAATTCCTTCTGAGTAATTTGTCTTGACATACTGTCTGTCATAATGTCAAAACAAGAAATAAAGGCTATACATTTAAACATTCTTAAAATAATAAGTAGAATATGTATCTTTATTATGAAGATAATTAATGTGCTCTTTCAGGTTGATAATGTTACATCTCTTTAATTTTATTTCACCTTTCTTTTGCTTACATTCAGAGTCATTAATTTAAAATGAGGGCAGGGTTGATAGTCCTCCTCCATCCCAACTTCTAAAACAAATCTGTAATGTAAGGAAGGTCAACTTATGATACCAAAATCTTGTTGAAAAAATTGTGCTTCACTTTTCCTAAAAAATATATTGCAATCACATTATAATTTGTTGTAATAATTTTGGGATTTTTTTCTTTTGTATACAAAATACTTAAAAGTATATTTATTTCTGTTCATCCAATTTTGAATTTTAAGAGAGTAAGAAAAAATTTCTCTCTACTTTGAAAATTTGTCAGGTTTTTTTTTGTTGTTGTTGTTTGTTCCTGTTCAACCTTCCTCAGCAATACTTCTGCTACAATGGATGTGTTGACATTTTCTAAAAATTCATCACTAATAACTGTTAAACTATGTACTTAAAAAAGGCAAAGTTACAAGAACTTGTTCACTAGGTGATTTAGGGTATGGTAACTATGGATTTAGGTTTTTAAGTCAGGTAATGTGGAAGAGAAATATTCTAGATCTGTTTACTTAAATGGTTTTCTGTATATTTTAGTTTATTGCCAGGGTACATTAGCAGCTCCATTCTTGGCAGTTGATGTCCATGACTGGTTAACTCAGCTGTCAAGAGTATTGTGCTAATGGACTTACAAAATGATTTTACATTTCCACTTGGTCAATTAATTTTCCTTGAACAAAGCCCATGAATGGCAACCTTGTTACCCTCAATACAAATTTCCTCATATTATCAAGAAAAAAATTATAAAGTGGTTATATAATTCAAAGCTGTTTTCCTTATAATTTATTCTATCTTCATCACAACATTAAAATATTATATGGTATTTTACAGATGAAATGAGATCTGAGAAGATTTTAAAATTTATTTTAGAATCAGAGTTTTATTTATATTTTTTAACCAAATTCACATAATCTGTGAGTTGGTTGAATGAAGAATTAAACCTGGTAATCAGATCTGTGTGCTACACTATTGTCTAGACTGTACACTCTTAACTATAAAAGATCATGTCATGCTATACTTTATGTAGCATGCTAAGAGTTATACACTATTATATGGAACTCTTACATGTAAACATAAATTTAAATAGTATCAGTTTTACCAATTTCTATTGCCTTATGGAACTTGATTAATTCAGCAATGCTTGAATTAATTTTTTTCCAAACACTAAGGATTAGGATGCAGGAGAATGGCCTTTATACTAATACCAATTTGTTTTATGATTGAATTTTATGAAAGATGTATTTTAGCTTTTACCTAGAGTAACTCATGAGAGTACGCTGACTTATGAGTCACATAATTCTAATTCATGGAACAGTGTTAGAGTGTAGTAAAGCTTCTATCGGTGAATTTCAAGCCTGGGGAATAGTGTCTGAACTCCAAGGATTAAAGATCATTTGAAAATTCTCAGAGCTTGAAATTGACAACTCCAAGACCCTAAACAATTACAAAATACCAAGAAACCTCAATTACCCACTCTACTCTATATAACATAAGAACGTAATTACTTTTTGATCATAACAAGCACACAAGATAGCATCTCTTCATAAAATAATCACTTTATATTTAGGTTAAAACGTGGAAAGCATAAAGCCAAGAAGCATGTATCAATTATTCAGTGATTTTTCATAGAAAACTATTCTAGGATTGGAGGCAGAGTTTTAGAATCAAAAGTTAATTTCAATATTCCATCTGAATATCTTTATCATGCAAGCACTCGATAGACTCTGAAAAATTAGATAATAAAAAGATAAATAATATGTGGAAGATATTACATATTGAAACACTAGCCTTTAAATTCTATAAATCCTTTAGAAATATACTGATAAACTTTTCATATAGTATGCATAAAATTAAAATATGGAAAAGTTTTACACTATAAAATGAAATATACATTTATTTATTTGCATGGATGATGGAAATTTCTCACAAACACAGTCAAGGCTTAATTCTCTTTCTTTTAAAAAAGCCACACGATAAAATTATATGCTTTAACTAATTTTCTAAACGAAGATTGCAAGTTTAAAAATAACCCTTCTGTGTAGATCTATTTTAAGGAAATACACATCATAGAAATCATTAATTCACCCCAATATCAGAGAAATAGCTTATCTTAGGAAAATGTACTAAGTTACATTGATCTAAATATAACCTCCTTGAAACTCAAGAGTTTGTTATTTATTTTAAATATGGTTTTATATTTCTTATTATTCATGAGGTGATTTTATAAATAACACTGTACATAGAATTAACTCTCACCCCAGAATGTGCGTGATAAAGCACAGTTTGAAAGTTGGCCATGAATATTTCAACATCATTTTCCCCTGCTAATTTTTCCTTGCTTACATTTGGTATAAATGATATATTAGCAGTGGAGTCTCTGGAAGATTAGAGTTTTGTGCAAAAGACACTTCATTTATCCTGTGATCATGCATCCTTTTCTAATGTTCTTGCCCTTGCCTGGATACTTCCCTGACCCTCACCTTCAATGACAAACTCAATTCCCCAATGTACTTCATGTCACGTCTTCACTATTTACAACCTGACCCAGCAATCTCATCCTATGTACTACTGATGCAAAGTATTACATGTAATGGGTGTCATAAATTACATCTTATCCCAGACCGATAGAATCAAACGGTTTTTGGAATTTCCAGAGTAATTTAAGAAATCACCATTACTCTGCCACTGCTTCAGATGAATAGAGCTTCAGCTATTGTCCCTAGGTCAAATGATTTTTGCTTGCACAGGTCTGACAAGAAATCCTCAATAAATGCGTTTTCAGAAGGAAAATGTACTGTTATGTTTCTGTGATTTTTTTTTTTAAGAGGGGACAGTGAGAGAGAGAAAGAGAGAAGCAATTTTTATTTAGTTTTTCATGTGACTCTCATTCCTCCAACAAATTGTTGTGTATATCGTGCTGGGGTTCGAACTCCTGTACTTGCCTATGCGAGGCAAGCGAGGTAACTGCTGAGCCACCACTCCAGCCCCTGTTTCTGTGCTTGTTTTAGTTCTTACCAACGAATTAATTCTTCTTTTTACAATTTTATGTACTTCTCAATTATGCTAATGATTCTTAGCTCTTTAATCAATATAGTGATCATTGTCTTTCTCAGAATGTGGCCCTGGAATTATTCCATATGGCTCTGTGCACAAAATAAGTGAGTACAAATGAATGAAATTTTATATAGGTCAAATGAATTCAATAAATCATATATGTGTACTGATAAGCTTGTATGCACGAACATGTGCACCAGAATATTAGTAGCCTTCTGTTTTCCATTCTGTTGTTTCCATGCTTCTAAATAATTGCTGAACCCTACAACCTATTTTAGGAAATCTCTCAAATAATCTGTACTATTTTCATATGTATTAACATTGTTTCAATTGTGAGTTTTTTCTATTAACTGTTTTTTCCAAATGTTAAATAAAATAAGCTATAAATGTAATCATCCTTGAAATATTGCTGGATAAAATAACAAAAAATAATATATTACATACTGTCACCTCAGGAGAATTCTAAGAGAGTATGTTACTAGTTTTCATTTTCTCAAATGTAAGCAGATTGCTGGTATACCATAGCTTGCAATGTATCTAGCAAATCATTTTAAAACTTCCAGTATTTAATTAGTCTACTATATTATAGGTCTTCATCTAGAGGGAAAAATTGTGAAGAGGAACAAACATTAATTACAAAGGTCATTTGTCAAGCTAAATGCTTAAAGTGCTTTTCTAAAGTACTTAGTGCTTACTTTAGATGGAAAATATATTCAGACAAAGATAGTTTAATGGAAAGACAGTGGGCATTCAACATCTTCAATGTAGTTATTGAAAAAGAAAAAAACCAATCTTTATAGTGTTTTTGCTGCAAAAAGTGATAATGTGATCATGGAAAGAAAGAAAGAATATAGTAAAAGCCAAAAGGTAATGTCCTGCCAATACATTTCATCAGAATTCAGCTATAGGAAGTCAAAATATAAACAAACAAGAACCTCATGGCAAATATTGGGACAAATTGGAAATGAAAGAGAAAAAAGTGATCGTCTGGTCCAACAGATTTATTTGTTATGTTTTTGAAGGACAAATCTTAACATTCTTTTAGTATTATACCAAAAGAAATGTAGCAAGTGGTTGATTATGGAAGAGAGTTTAGTTCTAGAGTAATCTGATTATCTTTTAAGTAATAAATATGCAAAAGATGGCCACAATCATTTCTTCCTTGAAGAAGAATACATTTTAAATACATTAATACATTTTTTAAAACATGTATTATTGATGGAACATATATTCATATTAGTTCCTAATAAAAGCTGTGTTCAAAAGAATACTCATATATATACATATATATTTCTACCCATAAGGAGGTTACAACATCTTGATTATTTGACAATATACACTTTTGCTTTATATTTTACTCTTCCTCAAGGAAGAGTGGAAAGATAGTAGAAGACAATCACAACCTACTCACTGTTTAGTTAAAACAAAACTCATTTTTGTCTGCTTAATATCCACGAACGTCATGCTTAATACTGTCACTTGTCCTGAGAGAGGGGATAAATTAAATTGCACGAGTCATTTAGTCAATTCCTGGGTAAGGTTATAAGGCTGTGCTGAGCAGACAGGCCCTGCAGGCTGATGGAACCAGGTGTGATCTTGTTGCCACTGATCAGCATGAGGTTTAAGGAAGGTACTTAATCTTTCTGAAAATCAGGGTTTTTTTTTTTTTAAGAGAGAGAAAGTGAAAGAGAGAAAGAGAATTAATTTTATTTAGTTTTAGTTTTTCATGTGGCTTTTATTGCTGATACTTCCTTGTGTACATGGCAGTGGAGTTTGAACCTCTGCCCAGGCAAGCACTGTAACCACTGAGCTACTGCTCCAGCTTAAAAATCAGTTTCTCAGTCTTTAAAATCATCACCAGTTTTTTAAAAATAATTATTATTACCTATGTAAGCCTTTCTGCACACTGTGTTAAGAGCTTATACATGGTAGATATTATATAACTTTGATTAGAGTTTCACATCATTATTTTCTTCATTATTAAGAGTTTTATGAAACTTTGGTATTCAAGATGTTTAGGAAGTAATGTGGTAATTGGAGGCTAGAGCAAAATCCAGGCTTCAGTGAAAGATCAAGCTCATGTAATTGACTCACCAGAGTTGAAGCAACACATAAACTGGGGAATTATAGATACATAGGGGTGGGAAGGGAAGAGGTGGGAGAGAGGAGAGAGAGAGGGATGATAGGGAGAAATCTAGGAGGAAAGTCAACAACACAGCTTACTCTTTAGTCCCCCAAAAAGCCAATAATACTTATGCAATCATTTAATTCTGGAAAATGCACAATCATATATGTGTCCCAGTCCAGCCAGTTTCCGACCTGAGGGACGGCTGGGGATGAGAAAAACCACAAGCTGGAGACCAGAAACGGTCTTTCTTTGTCCAAATTTTACTTCTCCTTTTTACGTATCCATACTTTACATCTCTCTTTCAAGGCAACGTTCATTTGTGCTGCTACCACAAAATGCCTAACATTAAGTAATCTCAAACAAGTCAAGGCAACGCTACAAGACTCTATTTCAGAACAAACATAGACAGTAATTTCTCACAGTTCTGAAGGCTGGGAAGCTCAGGAGCAAAGCATAGGCAGGTTCAGCTGCTGACAAGAGCTCATCCTCCAAAGGAGCAGGGACACCACGTCCAGCAGCAAAGTACGAGAGCTCGCTCCCAAAGGAAGAGCTCTCTCCCGAAGGAGCAGGGGCAGCACAACCAGCAGGAAGTGCAAGAGCTCCTTCCTGCTGGCTGGAGCGCCTTCTTTTAAAGGCCTTCACCTCGCCCTCTCGAGGCCTCTCTACATTAGCTGGTTCATTGCCACACCTGGATTTCGGAGGCACACGTTTGACCAATAAGCCTCTATGTGCGCCTTTTGAAGGATCTAGAATAATTGGCAGGTGATACCAATGCGAAACGTCTGAAGCCCGTGTCGACACCCTGTTTTTCAAGCTTAACAATATACAATCTAGCAGCCCTTCCCGAAGGAGCTTATGCCAACAGCAACAAGATCCAGGGCAGATGATAAAGCAAAGGTGAGACCCCAACATATATGGACAGAGACATTTATATGTGTTATAAAGGAACACATAGAAGAATCAAGAGACTGGGATATGGGTGATGTGGGGGTGATTCTGGATTAGGACTACAGCATATCATATCAGGGGCACATCATATGGCTACTACATATGTGTTTATGAGTACAACAATACAACTCTTGAATAAAATTTAAAATATATTGTAAAACCCATGGATTCCATTCTTCAAAATTAAAAAAAATTACATGAACAGAAATGCAGAAAGTTTACAAGACTGTAGAGTACTTAGAGCTATAAATCTTATATACCATAGCTACTCAATTCTTTTGATATTGGACTGAAAGCCACTTATCCTAAAGCATGCTGTAGCTATAATAGAGAAGAAAACAAAATATGAAAGCCTTAAATTAACATCATGAGAAGATAGTGGTGTATTGCTAATTTGAAATAACAAAAAGTCAAGTAACATGAAAATAGAATTATTGAGAGAAGAACACAAGAATAAAGTAGACAGAAGCTCTATGTGAAGCTAAAACATGATTTGGATACGGACATATAATTCAGTGGCACTTAGAAGTGGCAAGTTCATCAGCAATTCTGAAAAATTGAATGATATCCCTCATCAAATATTTTTCCCATGAAGATTCTGAGGAAAAAAAAATATATATAGATTGATGACTGAGGAGACAAGGCAGTCCGTGGTAATTATTGTAGCATTTGACCTCAAATGGTAATAGGGCAGTCTAGTGAGCTCCATTACCCTTCATCTGCCTCCCTGGGGTATGCACTGTAGACTCAAAATTTGCAAATTTGAGTGACCACAACGTGTTTGCTACAACTACAAATATCCAGAGCATGAATCTTGACTTTAGTTCTAGAAAATACAAAAAGAACACAAAATTGTCAAGTAAATAAAAGGGAAAAAAAACAGGTGAAAGTATTTTTTCTAAATTCCCAGAAGTTGCTCTCTGTTATGGTTTGAATGTGAGGTGTTCCCCCAAAGTTCACATATGACAATTAGGGAAGGATGAGGAGAAGTGATTGGCTTATAAAAGCCTTAACCCAATCAGTGAATTAATCCACTCATAGAGATTAACCAGCAACAGTAGGCTGGTAGGGTGTGGCTGTAGGAGGTGGTCCTTGGGGTCATGCCTTTGGGGTATGTATTCTGTATCTGGCCTGGAGATTCTCTCTCTGCTCTTCTCTTTACTCTGTTTCCCCAAGTGTGGCCTTGAGCTCCCTGCTCCCTGTGGCCATGTGTGCTGCCAGGATGCACAGCTTCATCTCAGCCCCCAGGAACAGAACCAGCCTCTTTCAGAACTAAGACCTCTGAAACTATGGGCCCTCAAAATAAACCTCTCCTCCTTGTTGTTGTCAGGTTATTTAGTTGCAGCAGTGAAAAGATGACTAAATTACTATTCCACAAAACAAGCCCTAGGACTTAAGTTAAAATTGAATTCTGGGTACAAAGATAAGTGTCCTTAAGAATCTATTTTCTTTGTTTAATTTTGTTTATTAGCATTTCCATGATATATGAGAAATATGGAGATTAAACACTGCATTTTATTTCCCTGGATGAGTAAAGAAAAAATGTCATACCTGATCCACATAAGCTGAATTTCCTCTCCTTAACAATTTGACCTGGTCTGGGTCCACAAATCTGTAGAACATCTCTCCTTTTTGGTTGTGAATCACCTTGCCCTTTATTTTGGCCCAACGTTTTTAGGTAAAAGAAAAATTAGGGGAATATACGAAAAGAGTTTTATATCTAACCTTAGAAAGTATTCTACTTTCTTTATATTTTACTTATGAGAGTTTGAAGAATATTTTAGCTTCAACCATTCAAAATTGAATAATCTATTATATGCCCTAGGCCATTTAATAAGTGACAAAGTTAATATCTGAACCAAAGTAGGAC
>PVKS010049494.1:0-11961 GCA_004027875.1 Aplodontia rufa
CTATGAGTTCTTCATATACCCTCCCCCCTCCCCATCCCCCTCCCTACACCTCCAAGTATCCTAGAGAGCTATCCCCCTATTACTCTAAAAGTCATTCAATTTGACCCAGATGCCCCTCATTTGACGAGTGGATACAAAAGCTTTGGTACATATATACTATGGAATACTACTCGGCCATTAGAGAGGATGATATTATGGCTTTTGAAATCAAATGGATGGAGATGGAAAGAATTATGCTTAGTGAAGTCTCCCAAGCTCTGAGACTCAAGGGCCATATGGTTTCTCTCATCTGTTGATGCTAGAATTTATGAGGAAGCAGTAGGGCTGACGGCTAACCTAACAAAGTGTGTCCTTCTTTAGAGATTCTGCCTTCAGCATGGCTCGGAGAGATGCAGAGCCACATGGCTGCGTTTTGGGTGGAGCATGCACTGCCGTGACCCTCTCTGCTGCATGTTCAGCAGCTTTCGTGTCTAACTGGGATGCATTAATCCCATTCCTGGCTGATGCTCTGCACTGGAACTCCAGAAGGAAAGCAGGTGGCCTCCCGAGCTCAAGGAGGGCAGCAGCAGTCCCCGGGCACTCTGGTCATCAGTGCTGAGTGCAGTTCTGATGCCTTAGCTTACGTTACACACTGTGCCCCCTGTCATGGTTCCTCACCACAGCAGAGAACTGTGGCCTGGGTGCCCCTCACCTGCCCTGCTCACCTCCACTCTGCTTCTCCAGGTCCCCATGTCCATGTCCCCTTTGTATGAAAGGAGCATGCCGGCGTGTGCTGGGTCTCGGCTCTTCTCACCCTCCAGTTCTGGTTGGAGCAGTTCTCCATTGGTGCATACTTAGGTCCATGTTGTCATGGAGAGACAAAGCCAGCAAAGGTGGTGGCCACACACAGGACCCTCGAGTGGCTGGTGGTGGAGCTGAGGAGGGCTGCAGAACTGTCCTCAGCCTTCTGCAGTCTCCTTTATTTTCCCAGCACATTAGCAGGGCTCAGGTGCTCTGCAACCCTGTGACTGGCTGGAGATCAGAGCTCCTGACACTGTCCCACCATCACCCAAAAGGGTTCCTTGGAGTCTCTTCTCGGCCCCCCGGTTCTCTTGGGATGCTAAAGCTCCCCATTTCTCCTCAAAAGCTCAGGACCTCTGCCTTTCCTCTGGCTTCGCTGAGTCACTTAGAGAAGCTTGAGTCAGTGCAGACCCCCCCCCCCGCACATTGCAATCCTGGGGGTATCTGCCTGCACGGTAGCTCAGTCCTTCTAACAATAGAAGAAAGAAATACTGGGGATGCGTGGTGTGTGGATCTCAGCAGGACCCATCCGGGAGGAGGCTCCTGCTGTCAACCCCTCATCTCCACCCACCCAGCAGTCTCTCCTGGGAACAGTCCCGCTTGCAGGATTGTCTTAGGGCTGGAGCAGACCGTTCCAGGGAGAAGATCCCCGCGATGTGGAGTTAACGTTGCTGACGGTGATGTGATCAAGGAGTATTAACTTCACATTAAGTTCTTAGGTCTAAACACCAAGCAATTAAGTTTGAGAAATCCTAAGTCCACACAGTGCGATCAAATACCTGAGTGGAATTTTCATTCCTGAAAGGTGTATCAGAAATGATAACTGTTTTCAAAGACTTGTAATTGCCTCTTGCTAGTTAATTGCTTGCTTAAGGAAACATTCGTATTTAGTGTTTCAGATCCATAATTAATGTGCGTACCTGTGGATTAGATGATGTCAACAGAATAAACTTATAGCTTAATAAATATGCCACCATTTTAGAGATGGATAGAAACAGCTGCATGTGTCCTTTAGCTAACAGTGACCTTGCCTACCTTCTAACATCAGCACCTTGGCAATTCCGGGTCTTCGTAAATAGCTACATCTATTCTTCTTCGTAGACAAATTAATCTCCCAATCTCTGCCTGAGCGGCTGGAGCTTCACACAGAGAATGGTGCGCTTGGGTCCCAAATCCTGACTTCCAGCTGAAGCCCAGAAGTGTTGACCAATTTGCTTTCAGACATTTCCGATGACTCACTCTAACAAGCACCACATGCATCCACTGACAGATAGTTGCCAAGACATTGGCAAGGAAGAAAAGCAGACCAACTTTTGGCCCACTTGGAATAAATATGCTCTTTAAGAGGCATCAATTAAGCAACTACTGGGGCTGGAGTGGTGGTTCAGTGGTTATGGTGCTTGCCTGGTGTGCACAAGGACCCAGGTTCAAACCCCAGCACCATCTATGCAGCAAAATGTTGGAGCAACGAAAACCACATGAAACACCAAATAAAAACTGACTACTCTTTCAAAAATTAAAAAATAAAAAGCAACTACTGCTTTCTGAGTAGTAAGTAGGTTGGCCCAAAACAAAATTTGAAAAGGCGACCCCATTGCAAACCAGGGCTTCTTATTTCAGACTGATCCGTGCCATGGCATGATGTTCTTTATGTGTCATCTCGTCATGGGACATTTACTGTAAGTGCTCTGACAGCAGGGACCGCCCTGTGCACCTTCTGCAGCCCTGTGATCTGTAACATGAGCCCCAGTTAAGCACAGGGGGTTGAATGTGTTCACTCATGTGCGGAGGCTGGTGCTAAACCAGGCCTGTGCGAAACATAGTCAGTCTCACGCATTGGGCCCAGCAAAGGCGTAGCGCACAGAATCTAGGACAATCATAGATACATAGTAGGGGGCAGAGGGACAGGTTGCAGAGGAGAGAGGGAGGGAGAATAGGGAGGGCTCCAGGGGTAAACCCATTTAAGAATGTGTGCATATCATATTGTTGCTTTATATGCCTTTTTGATCCTATGATAACTCAATTTCTTAATGAAAAAAGATCAAACAAACAAAAGAAGGCTGCCGTGTTTTGAGCGGCCACTCCGCGAGGCTCCGGGGCACTCGCTTCTGCTTCCCCACGCTGATGCAGCGCTCTTTTTACAGCAGCAGAAAATAGCTTCAGAGTGGGTTACTACATTTCCTTAACACTTGGACAACTTTTATAGAAACAGGGGTCTGGATTTCTTTAAAAACCCTATATTTACTTCAAGATTCTTTTTAAAATGTGTTGTACTTCTGAGAAGTTTACAGGAATGTTCCCAGGATATGTAGGCTTAAACTTCACCCCAGGCCTGATAGGAGCTGGGAGCAGGCTTCCGCACTGTATTCGAGGACCAGAAGCAAGCTCGCTCTCTGACAACGTAAGGGACACTGTGGCTTGCTGGGCACACAGCTCAAGGGCTGTGCTGAGGCTCTCGTCCCCAGCTGTGCTGGAGCCTCCTGTTCCCAGGGGCAAATGAGTGTGTGTGTGTATGTTTGTGTGTGGCCCTGCACAGAGGCAGAGGCCAAGCCCCACCTGCTTACCAAGCACCCGCACAGGGGAGAGACATGCAGCATGCAGGAGGCCAGCAACACAGCTGTGACTCTCACCCCATATAGAAATGCAGCGTAGTTAAATGCCAGCCTTCGGACGGGTCAGGTCACGGCCCAGTTCACAGTGGCTGGTGTGTTTCCCGTCGTAGAGTTGGGCTTAATACACTAACACACTGTTGCTTGATGCACAGTTTAGTGACGCGGTCAACCCCTCTACTGACTGGCGTGTGTCCATGCCAGCAATGGTAAGGTTTCTCGCGGAATGGGTGACCAGGCTGCTGCAATCCCAGCAGGCTCTTGCCGCAGGGCATCTTTGGCCTCCTCAAGGTCAGGGTTGAGGGTGCTGTCATGCAGAAATGCTGCCCACAGTTGCCCTTTCTGCTATGCCCAGGACCTCCTAGCTTTTGTCCCCCCATCTTTTGTTCTCGCTGCAAGCCTGCGGTTCTCATGTGGGGCATCTCACGTCACCTGCTCAGAAACCTAGACCATAGCCAGCCAAGTTGTCCCAGCAGGAAGGAGGGGGACCAGGTTGGGGCTGTTCTGGGAGCTGCAAGGCCTGCAGTCACCTCATGGAGCATGGACTGTGAGCCTCACATCTATGGAGAAGAAGGCCTGTGGGAAGTGGAGGGAGCTTGTGAGGGCCCAGGCTAGGCAGGCTGTGACATCTACATGGAGGCCAGGCATCCGGGGTGTTCCAGCCGTGAGAGGACATGAAAGACTGACAGCAGCGTGAACACCCTGGTTTAGAGGACAGCCGTGACCCATGTGCCGTTCCCTGGCGTGGCCACCATGACGCGAGAGTGAAGGAGCAGGTTGTTCCCTGAGCTGATGCTAGCACACGCCGGACCTGAGCAGAAACTGTGACCATGACTCAGAGGCTACGGTCGAATATGCTTCAGACCCCCAGAGGAGCACTGTTGTCACACAGGGGGAGGGGAGCCAGTCACTCTGGAGCAGATCCACGGACTGTACAGCTGGAGCTGCCCCCGAGCTTTCTGCCCCAAGGGTCCCCAGCCAGAAATCACTCGAGTTCAGTCCTGTCGGAAGCAGTGCTGTGGTGCAGGGGGTAAATTAGGCAGCGGCCCTCACACTTGACCAGCTTTGTTGAATCAACTCCACGCGCACCAAGCACTGTCCTCAAGATGGAAAGAGGAGGATTGATTGATGTGGACAGAGGGATCCGGGTACCCGGACTAACTGCAGTAGTGTTTTAAATTGGGAAATTGGCACTCTGGTGTTATGTTAAAGGCACATGAGCCTTTGATGAGCTGGATCTGTTTGGGTTGTACTGACAGAACCAGGCGTCTGATCCCACCAACAGCCCGAGGACGCCTATGGAAGCTGGCTTTCCTGCCTCCTTGGGACATCTGCCTCCCGGGTGACACAAGCTACATTCATCATTTTCTATTTTTAAAGGACAGACCATTGCTAGGGGAACCCACTGTCAGGGCCATTTCTGAATTGTCGCAGAAAGGCTTGAGGTGGGCGACTTGGAGCAGACGGGAAGGATGGGCGTGAGAGGCTAGAGAGGAACAGCCGTGTCTGCCACACGGAGTGGGTGCGGTTCCCCAGGGCTCCTGGCACCATGCATGGAAGAGAGAAGACAGCCTCACTCTGGAGAGTGGCCGCCTCACAGCACACCCTCCAGGTCTGCTGGAGAGTGGGCGCCCCACAGCGCACCCTCCAGGTCCACCGGGCTCAGACTTAACATGGAGAGAGGGAGGTGGGGTGTTCACAGGTCACAGCCATGAAAAGCCCACGAGAACAGGAGCTTACAATATCCTTCCCTGTACCTGTCTCATCACTGAGACATGGTGGCCACATTCCCTAGGCATCTCTGTGGCCATTGAAAAAGTGAAGGTCAACTGTAGGTAGGGGTCAGGCCTGAATGTCAACAGGCAGAACAGCACTTCCTGGTGAGCCAGGGCTCAGGAAACATGTGGAATAGACGACAGTGATGAGTAAAGGAAGCAGTTTACTTCATTAAGCTCAGTGGACCTCAAGAACTTATTCCTGTCCCCCAGAGATGCTGCCGTTGCACTGAGAGAAGACAGCAAAGCAATGAACCATGGGTCAGGTGCCCTACTTGCTCCAGAAGCCTGTGCTTTTCCTTCGTTCTGGTCTCTGACATCTGCAGGGACAATTGGGCTTTGATGGACAGGTGTAGAGGTAGAGGGGCTCCAGCCACTCTGTGTTGGACATGCGCCCATTGTGCCTGACCTGGAAGCCCACACATGATCTGCAGGGCAAGGTGTCCCCACTGGGCCCCAGATTCAGGTCTCCCGTGGAAATACAGAGCATGCTGTTGGCCTAGGAGCTGGTCATTTTGGACCTGTTAGAGATGCTAAGACATTCCTGGGTGCTTTGAAGCAGTGGTCCATGACAGTCTGTGAGGTAGCCAACATCAAGCATTGACAGATTGAAGAAATTAGAGAAACACCTGGAAAATCCCACCACAACTGTAATTTGAAGCAGAGAAGAATGGTGTCCACAGCTCTACCATATGACCCAGTCACAGTCTCTTTGCCATAATAACTAAGAGGCAGAGGTGGCATTGACAGCTGATTCTGAACAAATTGTCACATATTCTGTGGATGAGAAAATTAAAGGCCAGAGCCATGGGCTTAAGCAGCTGTCATCCTGATTTTATTAGAATGCTGGTAGAATTGAAATGGCCTTTGGGTGTGCATGGAACCTCAGGGCCAATGAAGAAATACTCAGCATGGTCACTTTTGAACTTCAAAACAAGCTGGAAATATTGTGTAAATGAAGCATGCATAGACAATGTGCAGTTACTGAAATGCAGCCAGCGTGGGGAATACGCTCGTCACGTTCTATGTTGAGGTCCTTGAGATCGTCGGTAGATGATTATTCACAGGAGTGGCTGTTGTCCTGGAAATGTTGATGTGATCTTCCTTGGATGTCTCCCTCGCACCTTTCTCTGCCAAAATAGGTATGCAGCGTCAGCATATTCCTGATAGAGAGGCTTCTGTCAAGTCTCCCCGGATGAGAGCATGGTTGCAGTGCGTGCCAGCTCATTCACAAACAACTTTTAAAAACTTTTAAAAACTGGATCTCAGGAATCTTATACAAGCTAAGAAGCAGTCCTCAAATGAAGTTGTACAAACTTATTTCATGAATGACAGAGGCAAGTGTGCCAGGCACTCTTGGAAGTAGCGTGTAAGCACTGCGATTTAAAGTCAAACTGGTCTGCTATGGTTTGTACATGAGATGCTCTCCCAAAGTTCATGTGTGAGACAATGCAGGAATATTCAGAGAGGAGAGGATTAGATTATGAGACCTGTGACTTAATCAGTGGACTAATCCACTGAGGTATTAACAGGTTGGTGACGATACCCAGGTGGGGTGTGGCTGGAGGAGATAGGACCCATGGGGTGTACCCTGGTGAGTGGAGCTCCCTCTGGGTGTGCCCTGGTGAGTGGAGCTCCCTCTGGGTGTGCCCCTGGTGAGTGGGGCTCCCTCTGGGTGTGCCCCTGGTGAGTGGGGCTCTCTGTACTTCCTGTTTGCCCTGTCCTGAGATGCTTTTCCTCTCTACACTGTACTGTCATGATGTTCTCCTCGACTTAAGCTCAGGGCAATGCAGTTTGCCCACCATGTACCAAAACTCTAAAACCATGAGCCAAAATAATGTTTTCTTCCTCTAAGTTTCTTTTGTCAGGTTTCTTCTTCACAGTGACAAATGTTGATTTAAGCAGAATGAACTGAGAAGTGGGGTAGTTGCTGTGATTGTCCTGACCATGTGGTCAGAAGCTTTTAGAGCTTTTTGAATTTATGGGAGGAATGTTGAAAAGTTTAGATATGCATGTGGAAAAGCTTTGGATGTTGTAAGATTTAATGTATGGTTCTGATGGCAACTTAAGAGACCAGAATGCTGATAGGACAGTGAACAGTAAAGACTGGGGTCAGGGGCTTTCACAGGAAAAAGAGGACTGCTGGAAATTAGACCACTAATATGTTTCAACAAAGAAGTTGTCTTTATTTTGTCAAAGTCCTAAGACTTTCTGTAAGGCTCAATTTAAAGGTGATATACTAATTAATCTGGTGGAGAAAATTTCAAGGCTGAACAGCATTCAGGCAGTAGAATGGATACTGCTGGAAGCTTTTAGCCAAGTTACTGTAATAATCAGGAGCAGAAAGCAAAGCAAAAAGATTTGAAAAACTTGCAGTTTGGCCAGAAAAGTGTGAGTAGAACTGGGGTTAAGGAAGTTGTGGTTCTTAAAGATGTTTCAGCCACTAAACAGATGCTAAGTACTTTACCTGTGGATCATAGGCAAGATGTCTTAGCAGCATCTCAGGGGCAACAAGGCCACACCCATCTCATGTTCAAAGGTGCAAAAATAAAGATTCATTGGAGAAGAGAACAAATGGGCACCCTGCTTGCACAGGGAAGGCTAGGAAGTTTTTTCATCATGCTCAGCTATTCAGACATCCAGAGCCTACTGCAGTCATGGGCTCAGGAGGTTTGGTTACCGTTCAAGATGGTGGAAGACCTTGGCATCAGCTATGTGGTGCTGGTTCTGCTGAAATGCAGGATCCTGGAGTTAGAGGGTCGTGAACGCTTGCACTGAGCTATCAAAGAAGGCCTGGGAAGCCATGCAAAAGGTAGTGGAGTTGGTCTTTGGAGGTTACCCCTCAGTGGATGATGTATGAAGATTAAGGAAGGAATCCAAAGTTGCCGTGGAGATCCATGATTAAGGAATGCCAGTACCCTGGAATGTATGAGAAGGAAACCTTCAGGAATTGAGCAGAGACCTGAGAGAGATGACACAGGGGCTGAAACGAGCAAAGCTACGGGGATAAGCTATACAAGTCTGTTGGGGAGCACATCGCAGTACCCTGTGTTCTAGACGCTGGATGCGGAAATGCACAACTGGTTTACCCAGATCCATTTCAGTGCTGCACTGACCTTATGTTATGACCTTCCTTCTTTCTCCTTTTTGGAATGGAAATATATATTCTCTCTCTCTCTCTCTCTCTCTCTCTCTTTTTCTCTCTCTCTCTCTCTGTGTGAGTGTGTGTGTGTGTGTGTGTGTGTGTGTGTGTAGGATATATATATATCCTAGAGTACCTAGAGTATCAGAGGAGAATTTGGACTTGGACTTCAGGCACAACTGGAGCTGTTAAGATTATGGGACTCTTGGAAATACACTAAATATATTTTAAACTGTAAGATGGGCATGTACTTTCAGGAGCCACGAGTGGGATATTGTAGTTTAGATATTCGGTGTCCCCCAGAAACCCATGTGAGAGAATGCAAGAATGTTCAGAAGTGAAATGATTGGGCTGTGAGAGCTGTGTCCTTAGCAGTGGTTGCACCTGATGGATTAGCTGGGTGGTGACTGTAGGCAGGAAGGGTATGGCTGGAGCAGACAGGTCACTGACAGTGTGCCGTTGTGCATTTTGCACTGGTGAGCAGAGCTCTCTGTGTGTCCTGGTTGCCCCATCCTGAGCTGCGTTCCTCTGCCACACCCTTCTTCCATGATGTTCTGCCTCACCTCAAGCCCAGACTCACCCATCCGTACTGTGAACCCCTGAACCAACAGCAGCTTCTCTTCCTCTAAGTTGTTCTTGTGAGGACTTTGAATCACAGTGATGAAAAGTCTGACTAAAATAGGCCATTTTATTAGAAGAATAACATTCATCTCCTTTTTGGTTTTTAGAGTGAATTATATTCCAGAAACTCATGTCAAAACATCATTTTATCCAGTGGTTTTGAAAATTGTTTACAGTTGTGCTGTGAATGAATGGAGGGAATGGAGCCTCAGGGAAATGATCCTCATAAGCAGCCCGTGCGTAAACCCACACCGCAGTTAGATTTTGTTTAATTTTGGTGCAGCAGCAAGCATACTGTGCTGTAGAGCATCCGGGGTACTGGGGGGTCTGGGTGTGGATCTAGAGGAGGGCTTGTGGAACAGAGGTTGCTTCTGGGGAGCCATCAGTGCCACTTGGAAGCTGTTGGAAGACCGCGATGAGCTGTTTTCTCCCTACACCCGCTAGTAGGTGATTTTGTAAAGGTGCTTTGAAATAGCAGGCAGTTACATGTGGACTCCATTGCTGCCTCCTGAGCCACCAGACTTGGGACTAATACAGCACAGTGCTGGACCCCCACCTTGCCCATCTTCTGGGGGCCTCAGAGGCTGTGACAGGTGCCTGTCTCCTGCCATCTCACCTGGGGCTCAGGATCTCCTCCCAGTCTGGACAGAACTCAGTCCCTCCTGGGGCTGCTTTCAGCCTTCAGCTCCTCCCCGCTGCCCGCGGTTCCCTTCTCCTGGGAAGCTCATGTCTGCTTTGTGCTTCTCTGGGCATCAGAGCAGCCTGCCCTGTCCTCAGGGTCCTCAATGCCTCAGGCACACTCAGGGAGCCTCCTGTCCTCAGCTCAAATCAACCCCCTAGGACATGGGGACCTTCCCCTCACCTGCTTGGTGCTCTCCTGTCTGCCATGCTTGGCTAACAGGAAGCAAGTCGCAGATCCTGTCTGTGCTTCAGGAAGTAGAAGGGTTCTGCAGATGCGGGGAGTGGCCACCAGGAGGCAGCACTTTTGGGGGTCGCTGCAACGTCTTTACTCACACTTGTCTTTCTAGGACTACTGGTTGATTTGATTCCCTTCAAGCAATTCCATAAAATGACCAAGGCGGTGTGTATGCGCACACTCACACCTTGCAGATACGCACTGCCATGGAAGGAAACGTACAATCCGATAGCTTACATACACTTGTTTTTAATTTTGAGGAAAGGTTTCCATTCGCGATTATGAAGCCATTTGCAAATGAGACAGGCTGCAGCGCTCCATTCCACATTGTCATAGCCACAGTGTTTGTGTGTGCAGATCTCCCCGGCCATCAGCCGGCCTGAGCTCTGCCTTCCTCCATAAGTCAGGTCCCAGTCAGACTCTGGGGCAGGGTGAATGAGCCCCAGGCAAGCTCTCCTCCCCCTCACTTGTGGAGAGGCAGCAGGACTGAGGTAAGGAAGGACTTAGATGAGCAGCTGGACAGCACAGCTGGGTTCCAGTTAGAAGGGTCCAAGCTCAGGAGCTCCACACCGCCACTCTATTAGGCAGAAGCTGTCGCACCTCGTGGCCTCTGTCCACACCTACATTTATTGATCAGTGCCTCACATAACCGATGCCTGGCATGTGTGTTAGTAGCTTTGTTCCTACAAGAGGCTTGAGGTGATCACTACACAGAGGAAAGTGTTCTTTTGGCTCATGGTTTTGGAGGTGCCTGTCCACGGCTGGCTGGCCCCGCTGCACGTGTTGTAAGGCAGTGTCATGGCAGGAAGCCGAGGGCAGAGCAGGGCTGTCACTTCATGGCCAGGACAGGAAAAGCGCTGTCGCAGGACACAGTAGTGACAGGTGCCCCGTGCTCACCACCTCCAGGTGCTCCACGCGGTTTTTACTCCTTGGCTGGCTTTACGCATGCAGAGCCAGGCTCACTGGCGGTGGAGTCTGTTGGTGTCCTCAGAGCTGCGTTTCCTTGGGTCACTGGTTCAGGGGCCTGCAGAGGGAGCCACGCAGGCCTTTTTCTACCCACGGGATGATCCTGTTTACCAGTAGACGCCCAGTACCTCCTGAGGTCTGCCTGGCCACCTGCACAGCCACTGAGAGGGTCTGCCCAGCCCCTGCCTGTGGCAGCCCACTCCTGTCTCACGCTCCCTCCTGCTGCTTAGCTGGGTGCTGCCACCCTGCAAGCTGGTGGGGATGGAGGCCTCTGGTGAAGGTGGGACTGTCCTGAGCCCCAGCTTGCTTCTCTGGAACTCAGTGTCACTTTCCACGGCTGCCTGCTTAGCTATCCTCCTCTCTTGTTGCTAACTTGCTGGGAGTGAAGAAACCCCACTGTGCCCCCTGCGCCCAGCATTTCTGTGGCCTATCCTCTCTCCCTCCACTGCATTGTGACCCCTAAGCCAGCAGAGCAGCCCCTGCACTTAGGGGGGGCTTCCTCAGCCCCAACAGTATCACTTCCTCCTTTTCTGATGTGTGCGTCAGAAATTCCAGTGTAGGGCACAGCAGAGCCCAAGCAGCTGAGGACGAATGAGGCCCTTGCTATTTCATCCTAGGGGTGCTGCAGCCTCAGGGCCCTGTGGGTGCTCCTGCAGGGCATGGCATGTACCTCTAACCCCTCCAATTTAATTCAAATTGGTGTTTCCTCCCACAATCCTTCTTGGTGATTTGAATGACATGTCGAGTTTTTCCTTGGGTTCTTATTGCATTCTCATTGATTTCATTCAAACCTCATCCTCTGTAAGTGTTTTGGAATTTTTTCTTGCTCAGATATGATATGACCATGAATATAATAACTATATTTGCAGGATGCTAAGACACCTAGCCTACAATTCTAAGGTATGTGGATTGGAGAGAAATAGATGTAAACTGATAATTTTTATGGATCAAGGGAAAAGGAATTAATTTCACAATTTGTATTAGAAGGTGGATTCTCATGGTACAAGATATGAGAAGCGTGTGGCCATAGGCAGGATTTTAGAAAGGTCCTCTGGGCAAACACTTCAGGTTAGTATGCAGTCATGTCAGGTTTGTTAGGTGGTCACCATGAAAGAGGTCCAGGGCCAGACGGTAGAAGAGAGGGAGAGGTTC
>PVKS010049495.1:0-11959 GCA_004027875.1 Aplodontia rufa
GAGTGTGGTTTAAAAGATGGATGCTCCCCTTCCCTCGCTGCTCCCACACCTTCTTCAGGCCTTCAGCCAAGCCTTCTGTTCCCGTTTCCACCTGTGATTTCCACTGCTACCAGACGGAGTATTTAGAGCTTGTTTTGCAATCCCAAAGAGGTCTTGCCCTGATCAGGCGGGCTGGGAGTGTGGTAACTAGCAAGCGGATAAAGTACGGACGCTTGCTCAGCTTTCACACCCTTGCAGTTCCCGCACCGCCTCTTCTGGGCAAACCGCTGCTCTGTGCTTGTATGAAAGCTATTTCCAGTCGCTGATCCTGCCGCCAGACAGAGCATAGGTCCGGGAGGGGTCCTCGCCAGAACGTTGTCTTTAAAGCTGTGCAGGTTTATGTTTGCAGAAGTGACTCAGGCGGGTGGGAATGTAGGCAGGAGAGTGCAAATGCCAGCCGGCGGGCCAGCCGCCTCCACCGCGGCAGCGTGGAACAAAGAATCCCTGGTTGCTCCTAAATCTCTATTCCCCAGAACCACTGCTAAGATTTGTACTGGTGATTCACAATGCTAATCCCCCAAATGCACCTCAAAATACTGGTGAGAAGCAGGGATATCCTGATCAGTCGCGGGGGTGCAAGGGAAGCCTTTTGTCTTCAGATCGCCATCTTGAAGAGTCCCCCTAAGGTCCTAACTTTGAAAGAGACTTGCTCCAAGTTCCAAAACTTCTCTCTCATCATATACATAAGAAAAAGTTTACTTTTCCTTTGAAAAGCCCAATTAGTAAACACTGATAGACTGTGATTCTCTTCCTAAGCACAGTCCTTCCTCTGTTTTCTTTCCTATTAAGGTATCCTTGAATAGAATATTCATTATCCATTTAATTTTGTCAGTGCAACATTTCTTTGAAAAAACATTGATGATAGCTTACATGCCATTTTCTTAGTGTCTATTACTGTCTGTTTCTATTGCAGTATCCCAAACATGATACCTTGTTACAGTTATTAATGATATCTATTAAGGCTCGTTTGGCTGTGACAATTTCTCAGAATTCTCATTTTTGAAAATTTTGAAAATGTTTGGTAACTACAGTGGTTGTATCTGAGTGAATGTACCAAATGTCAAAAAACTGTTCATTTTAATGAGTTAATATATCTTATATTCATTTACATTTAATTTTTAAAAGTAATTAGAATGTTATTTTATATTGATCAAAATAATCTTCCCTTATGACAGTTACCAGACATTAATATTTGCTTGCCAATTAAAAAATCCTTCCTTTTTAAACTTTGGATAATACTAAATTCAAATTATCTTTCTCAATATGTTTGATCAACAGAGGTTTTAGAAAAGTGATTAAAGGCAAAGTCTTGGCAAAAATATCTGTTGGTAGAATTTTCAAGTGAATGTGTAAAAGCACTCAAATCATAAGAATTGATAAAATGATTGTTTTAAACTCAAGATGCTTGAAATACAATAAAAATAAAGTCTCTTTGAGCTTTCCTTATATCTGGGAGTAAGGCTACCATGAATCCCCTCTCCTTGGAGTTTTATGGTAATAAAGAAAAAATTAATATAACAATGATTATTTCTTGTATATTCTCCTGGAAACTCACTGGTTCTTCACATAGAAACCTTCTCCTGTCCATTATGCTACATACATAACCCTCTTCATTAGCTATTTTAAACAGCTACTTCATTTGTGTGCATCCATATATGCATCCAAATCTGGTCAGTTGGAAGTATAATAAGAATAATAAGATAAAAGAAATAAAATTCTAACTTGTGAGTGGTGCAAATAAAACAATTATTTGCATACATATATGATCTGATTTCTGTGTGCTTTCATTTGTTGCAATGTAAGAAACAATGCACAGTAAAAGCTACAAAGAAAATTTCCTCTGTCCATTTCTCATTTTCCCTTTCCATTTATCTTTCCATTACCTTTATTAAAAATCCAACATTTTTTGAATATTATGTATTCTTAAAAATAACAATTTATTAACTTAGTAAACTGTAATCGGCAGCAAGAACATTTCTTTAACAGATTTTGCAGTTCAACTGCTCTCCAAAATGAATTATGTTCCCCCGAATTCATACGATGTAGTTTTAACCCCCCAGTGCATCTATGTAAGTAAGTAATGTAAGGCTAAATAAGGATGGGCCCCTGGTGCAGTAGGAGGAAAGTCATCAAAAGAGGATCCAGAGAGCTCCACCCTGCACCACAGCGTCACAGGGAAGCAGCCCTGGCACACTGAGAGAAGTTGACCATCTCCCAGCAGGCAGACAGCTCTCACCAGAAAGAAACCCAGCCAGACTTGGAGCTGGCATTTCTAGATGTCAAACTGATAAGAAGATCAATTTCTGTTGACTAAGACAAACTGTGTGTAGTATTTCCATATAGTAAAACAGACTAATGTAACTTTTATTTATATTTTCTAAAAATGCGCTGCTTCTTTGTACATCAGTTATATATTTCCTAATGAGACAGTTTTAGGAGAAAGAGTGAAATGGTTAGGTAGTCAGGACAAAGGGTCCCAGCTAAGAGCTACCTGGTAGAGAGCCATTGCCAGGGCATTCTCAGGGCCTTCATATGCAAATGACCATGAGGCTCACCTGTGGGAGCAACTCCTTTGTCCCCGAGGTGGGGAAACTAAGAAGTGAGGGTGGACACAGATAGGAACTTGGAAAGAATTGATACCTGTCTGGCATAGCTTTTAATCTATGACTTTGGTACTAAGTTTCAATGCTTGCTTTGCATGAATGTTAATTGTGCTCACACCCCAAGTCAATATAACCCCTGGCCTAACATCCATTAGACGTTGTCCTGCCTCGAGGTGCTCCTCCTCCTAGCGGAGTCTCTGCTCTTCTTCCTCAAATAAATCCTACTCCTTTTACTCCTCCTTCCATGGTTGTCTATATATTTTATTTTTCAAATTCACAAGACAGGAACCCAGAAGATTGGCACAAAGTTCCTGGGGTGAATTTCCACGTCAAGAGCTGCAACATCAGCCATTAGCTGGGGAGCTGCTAACACTATTTCGACCTCAGAAAACTGCAGCCAGCCCAAATTTCCAGTTTTAGCTGGGAATCGCTGCAAACACTAGAAGTGGGCTATTTTGGCTGCTGGAATCTGTAGTCAGCCCATACCCCATTTGCCAGTGAAAGCAGAGAATCCGGCCTTATCTCAAAAACCACGCATCACTAACACTAAACATTTGGTGACATGGAAATTGTAACTTCTTTAAAAATGAATCACTATTTATATAAAAATTACTACTTTAGATAAATATAAGAAATTGCAACTGATACAAAGAATAATCTGCAGAAAATCTGACACATGTGTGTTAAAATGTATATACATACCTTCAACACAGAATGGACAAAACAATAAGAAATATTCAGTGGAGTGGAGGGTTTAACCAAGACAGCACATTCTGTCATTTCCCAACAGTGAGGTTGTATTGTCATGAATGCTTAGCATCTTTATGCAAGTCTTTCAATATTCTAGCTCCATATGATGGCAATACGATGTCTCACATATCAAAGGCACCATGTCGCTTTTGAATAAATTGCTAAGTTGAAATTTTTATCAGTATATTACAAGGAATAACTAATTTTTTTTAAAAAATAAGATTTGTGCCTAGTAAAACTTGAAATAAAATTACTATTTTTATAAAATGCTCAGATGTTACTAATTTGTTGTCACAAAACACTCTTTCTAAACCATGGTTTTATAAGATTACAAATATTTAAACTGTAATAATGTTAAAGCAATAAAAAATCTCTAATTTTAGACAGTGAGACATTAACTCCCTCATCCCAAATGAAAATGTTTATTGTAAAATACTTTAATTGCTAGCTATTCTTTGATAAAATTGGGAAGAATACTAAGTTTTATGTTTTGGTACCTGCTCTATATTTAGCAGTGCCTTAAGTAAAAATTGGTTGTAAAATATGGGGCCAGAAAAGATGTGGATTCTAATAAACAATATGAAATTACATGAAATCTGAAACCTGATTTTAAAATGAGTGTGTGACAGGTATGCTTATTTTCTGGTTTATATTTGAGGCAATGTCACAGAATCCTTGGAAGAGATTTCTAGAATTTATGCAGTATTATTTTGTAGTTTAGCAAAATGGCTAGCAGCACCCAACAGACTAATTCATCGATACATATATTAAATACCATTTCATTACCTTATCAGGTATTTGCAGTAGAGAAAGAAAAAAAAAATTCACATAATTAGCATTGCCCTGAGTCTTCTGACGCGAAGTCTCTTACCTAAGACCACAGAGGTATTTGTCTTGCTTCTGCTCACCTATGATACATGGAATATTACTGACTGAATTTTTAAAAATTAATTATAGTAACATGATTCTTTAATGTTTCTTTATTTAAAAATGAGAATAAAACCAATCAAATTACCTTAGCCTAAATAATTAAAAAAGTGGGTCTTTTATTCTTCTTAGTGGTTTTGTTTGTTTGATATGATTACCTAATTTTTATAAGTTTTATGCATACATGCCAACACATGGGATAGTATATTTTATAACCTCATGTGGTAACATATCTTTATTATTCTAAAAATCACTATTAGTATTTGTTTCTTAAGCCATCAACCACCATCTTTGTATTTCACTCCCACTCATCATAAAATGTCGAAGAACCAGGCAGAGTTAAAAATAAAATAGTTTTCAAATTAGAGCTCCCTCGATATAAGAGTAAGAAGCAAAAGTGAGGGAAGGTCAGAATGGGGTTATTTCTTTTTCTTTTTTTTTTAACCAGGGATTCAACCCAGAGATGCCTAACCACTGAGCAAATCCACATCCCTTCATCACTTTTTATTTTTTTTTATTTTGGGACACTAAGTTCCTTAGGGCCTTGCTAATTTGCTAAGGCTGACCTTCAACTTGCAATAGTCTTACCTCAGCCTCCAGAACCATTTGGATTACAGGCATGCACCACCATGCCTGGCATGGATGGAACTATATTTGAAAAGTGGTTCACATAGCTTGAAACCCAAAAGTATAGATTCTTTTTTTTTTTGTAATCCAATAAAATGTAGATATTTTTATATATACATATACATTTTACCTTGATTCTCTGAGATTTCTCGTAGAGTTTCTGAGGTAGAATCCAGGAATCTACATACTGAATATGCTCCCAAGGTGATAGTAATATGGTTCTTTGGTGAATCATAATTTGAGAAATATAGTGAGTGGAAGCAGCACCTTCAAATCCATTCCATCACCTTCTCCAAGTTGAAAAATATAATATGTAAATTCCACCAACTGCAGGCTATCCTTTTGAGGAAGTATATCATAATAAACACTCTAAGAGCTTCTAATATATTTTGGATGCATTCTTTATGTTATAAGTCCATAGATGAAAGATAAGAGAAATTGAATACTCACATTAGCTTGGACGATGACAAAGTAGCGAGTCTTATCTTCGTAGTTGAGTCTCTTCCTTAATACTACATTTCCAGTCAACATGAGGGGAATTTCAAAGGTGTCATTGGATGTCTACAAATAGTAAATATACAAACTTCAGATCAGTTGAATATTGATCAATCAGATGGCTTGATATTGTGGATTTGTTCTCTTGAAAATTAGATGGTGTGCTTATCATGAGAACGGACTGTGAGTATAAACATTATATATTCTTAACATTTCTCAAAATGTTTTATTTTGACAAATGGGTTTCACCAGAGTCCTTCTGTAAACAGTAACACAGTATTCTTTCCATAGTTTTTCACATATTATTAAAGTGATTCATCTGTAGCCCTGGAATTACCCTGAGTCAAAGTCCAGGAATCCGAAAAGCTTCCCTGTTATATTTGACCAATTATTTTAACATCAAATAATTCTAATATGGCAATTTGTTATATGTACTTAATCCCAGTATTTAGTATTTGTGCCCATTTTGCATCTAAGTATGTTCTAATATTAAATAAATTATGATCCTGAAATTTTGTGATTGTTAAAAAAAAATCTGGGTTGTTATAGGTTAATTTTCTTCAGGCTTCATAACTTCTACTCATTAGTTAAGCTCCCTAACTTGTCAAAGATTCATTTCTTCCTGCTAACCTGCAGATCACTAGTGTCTTCCTGGTCTCCTTTTACAAGCAGTAATTGTATTCACCCCTTAAGAGAGAATGATTTATAAGATCAGTGTCTTCTTTAAAAATACCTTACATCACTTTTGAATTTTGTCATTATGAAGATGGATAAAACAATGTCTCGGGACAGATTATTGTATATCCAGCATGTGAACTTGAACTGTTCTTTGTTTTATGAAGTTGCACCTGTGCTTGTAACCCTGGAAGAAATACTTACCTTGAATCCATATTAGGTTGCTCCCAAAGAGGAGGAGCAAGAGGAGAAGAGAAGAGAGAAGAAGAATGGAAACAGAAAGAGAAAGAAGGGAGGGAAGGCAGGAAGTAAGAAAGTGTAAGTGTTTACTCCCACAAGGCTGCGTACATGAATTACCAGGAGTCACTCAGGAAGTAAGATTCAGTGAGAAAACAGCTGACACAAGCCTCTGATTCCAGACTCAAGTAATGGAATGTGAAGAGATTAACCTATATCTGGAGGTTAATCTCTCTCTGTCTCTATCTCTCTCTCTCTCTCCCTTTCTCTCTTACACACACCCCTCTCTCTCTGTCTCTTTCTCTCACACACACTGTTGGGCACTGTGCAAAAGAGAAACGCTGCACTGGACGCCATGATACTTCTTCCTCTCCTCCTCTTTCATGTTCCGTGTGCTCTGAACAAAGAAGAGCGCACGCACCTGCGCCTGAGGGCTGCTTCCTCTCTCTCTCTGTACCTTCTGGTTGGTGATAGCTGACAACACCAACATAGCAGTCCCTCACTGGCTAGGATAAGCCAGTCTGCCGCTTCACCATTGGTTCCTTAGCTGTCTCCCCTCCCTATAAAAATCCATATGCCTTGAAAATAAACGGATTTCTGAGGTGCCATCCACTGCATGAGGTTGACACGTTTCCCCGGCTGGGAGGGAAGGGACCCCCCAGCAAGAGGGAAGGGAAGTCCAGGTTCGGCCTCTGCCACTTGCCCTCCTGATTTGGTCCCCAGGGGGATGATCCAGCTGGTCCAGATAATCCCACCTGTGCCCAGGAATGCCTGGGTAGCAACAGATGGTGCCCTGTGTGAGGAATCGCTCACGTTCCCGCCAACAGGACATTGCCTGCCAGGAAGACATTGAGTAAATTCTGGCTCGGGTGAGCATGCCCAATGCCCTGATCTTAGGGCCATGCCTTCCTTCCTTTTAATCTCTCCTTATGTCTACTGAAGGTCAATTTTCTAATTTACCTCAACACTTTTGGACCCCAATGTTTGAACCTCTCTTTACTCTCTTCCCCCTGTCTTCCATGCCAGCCAACAAAGAGCCCTCTGGCTAATCTCAACACTTTTGGACCCCAATGTTTAAACTCCTCTTTACTATAGGAGACCTTATTTCTCTGGTCCTTCTATGGTACTCCTTGTACCCTCCTTTGAAACTTCTTTATCATCTCACCTCTGCCATTGGTCAATCAGCTAGCAAGATGACCCTGCCTTGGATTCCCTGCGAATTCTCCTTTAGAGCAGAGGGTTGGAGCTTACTGATGGTCAGGCGAAAGCCACATGGGCCACGTTTATTAGGGTGGCCCCCTGGCTACCTAAAAGTAACTTATTTGATTGGGATATGTGGGACTGGGTTGAGCAACTCCTTAGGGAAGTTCAAGTCCAATCTGGGGATCCCCCACCCGTGGGGCATTTCTTACAATCTCTGCCCTTAAGAGCTGCTTTCCCCTGCAACATGACTACATGCAAAAAAAAGCAACACCCAGACCAAGACAGGGATAATATGCCCTCGGAGGAAGAAAGGCCTGCTCCCCATGCTCCGACCCCCTCACCTTGATCCTTTTGACTAGGCCCCAAGGCCTGCTAAAGGTGGGTCCCCTTCTCTCCCACCCACTCCGCATACCACATCCACCTCTAATCCATTTAGACCTGTCTCGGCTCCACGCCCCTCTTCTGAATCAGGACCTCCCTCGTGCCCACCTTGCCTTGATCCTTGTCAATTGTTCCCGGTCAATGTTAACCCTGGGGGCAGCCACCCTGCCACGTGGCACCCCTGGGAGCCTGGGGACCTTCAGGAATTAAAAAAGGCCATCCTCGAAGATGGACCCAATGCCCCCTGGACAGAGATTATCCTCCAGGGACTAGCCCACCACCCATGCATGGTGGTGGACTGGCAGGCATTGGCCCGTGCAGTCCTTCCAGGTTCAAAGTATATAAAGTGGAGTGACCTATACATAGAGGAACGTTGACAGCAGGCGGAGCACAACCAAAGTGCTAATCCCATAATTCCTATTACTGTTGGAAAGCTTTCTGGTACCTCCGATCAATATTCATCAGGCATCCAACAAGCAGCCATCCATACTCCTTATCAGGATCAAAATCGGGCTTTAGGCCTGGCTGTTGGCGAAAGCTGGAGGAGGGACCCTCCGAATCCCCAATTGCTGGGATCAACCAAAAACCTGGAGAAGACCTCCCTGGGTTTATCAACAGAGTTGAAGGGAGCATTAAACGGAAGATTCCTCCTGGTGACCTCCGTGATCATTTGGTTAAAATGATGGTATGGGAAAGAATGAATCAAGAACATAAAATGGCTTGTTCGGGTCTTAAGGACCAATCTATGGAGAGGTTGGTAATGGCCAAAAAGGACATCAGGACCCATTCCCACCAGACCCAGGCATTGGCCTAAGCCCTTCAAACTTCTCGTAGAGAGGATGTAGACACTTTTGTGTGTGCGCTCCAACAGGCTTACCCCAGGAAAAACGCCACCTGTTTTGGGTGGGGGCAGGTAGGTCACTTCAAGAGGGAGTGTCCCCAGAGGGCAGCTGAGGGATTGAACTCCATTGGGGCCTCCAAGGGGTTGGACCCTAATGCCCACCATCCACTCCCTAATGCCCCGTGCACACCCTGCCCGCGATGCGGGAAGGGCTATCATTGGGCCAGAGATTGCCAATCTAAAACAGATGCACAGGGTCGACCTTTAAACCCTCAAGGGGCTTACCCCAGCCCCATTAAAAAATAGGGCCACCCTGGCCAAGACTTGTTGGACCATCCACCTCATGCAGGGCATCTGACCCAGAATGATCCTCACGATTGGAGGCAAATCTTTTAAATGCTTAATAGATACTGGGGCTGACAAGACAGTTCTAAGAAGAGATTCCCCCCAATGGAAGCTGGTTCCCGGACACCCTCTACTGGGAGTGGGAGGACAAACCAGCTCTCAACAAACTGCTGACTGGGTCTCATGGGTAGATCCAGACGGCAACTCAGACGAGGTGCGCCCCCTGGTGGCGTCGGGGCTTACAGCTAACCTCCTGGGCCAGGACATATTAGGAGAAACTGAGGCCTACATTACCACTGACCATAAGGCCTTTCGTAGGGATTCATTAGATGAAAAAGAATACCAACAACAATTTGGGGAAGGCCAACTTCACCAAAACTACCAGGGTGACCCCAACTTTGAAAACAAGAAAGGATTTACCCCCACTTAATCCCAAACCTCACCCCTAATCCTAAGGGCCGCTGCTCCTCCTGGGGCATCCAAAATCAATTGGCTCCCAGGGTCCCCCATTTGGGTGGAGCAGTGGCCTTTACCCTCTATAAAACTAACACAACTACATATTCTTGTTGAACAACAAATAAAGTTAGGACACCTCCAACAATCCATCAGTCTCTGGAACTCACCTGTATTCGTAATTAAAAAGCTGAACAGCTATTCCACTCCTGGGTATCTTCCCGGGGACTTAGAATCAGCACATTACAGTGTGACACAGCAATATCGATGTTCATAGCAGCACAATTTACTATTGCTAGGCTATGGAAACAACCCAGATGTCCATCACTGGAAGAATGGATCCAAAAACTGTGGTACATTTATACCATGGAATATTACACAGCAATTAGAAACAATGATATTGCAGCCTTCGAAGGTAAATGGATGGCTATGGAAGAGATCATGATGAGTAAAATCAGCTTAACCCAGAGACCTAAGGGTTGATTGTCTCCACTCATCTGTGGAGGTGGGGACTAGTTCCTGGACAATGAGAAAGTTGGTCTAGTAGCATGAGTTAAATCCAGATAAGATGTAATGCTTTACAATCTAATACGTTTTTTAGAGTTATAGAGGGAAGGGGAAGGGAGGGATAAGGGAGGGTAATTGGGGGAGCACTCCTGGGGATAATTGCAATATCCAGAATATATACACATTTTATATTATTTTGTTAACATCTTGTAAGATTGTTAAAAAAAAAAAAAAGCCCAATAGAAACTGGAGGTTCCTTCAATATTTGAGGCCAATTAATCAAAGAATGGTTCCCTTTGGGACACCTCAACGAAGCCTCCCATGGATTCCAGCCATTCCTAATGATCATCACCTCATTATCATTGATATTAAGGACTGCTTTTTCTCTATCCCCCTTCACCCTGAAGATAGAGAAATGTTCGCTTTCTCCCTTCCATCACTTAACTTTCAGGGACCTGACCAGAGGTTTTAATGGACTGTTCTTCCTCAGGGAATGGCTAATAGTCCCTCTATCTGTCAACACTTTTTGTCTAATATACTCATCCCTCTGGACACTTGCCCCAACTTACTTGTCTATACTTATATGGATGATATCATCCTGGGGTCCCCCTGCCCAGAGAATCTTCAACAAGCTTTCGGTAACTGTATGCACGTCCTTGCCCAACATAATTTCCAAGTGGCTACCGAAAAAATCCAAAATATTCCCCCCTTCAAAATTCTTGGATCTATTCTCACCAAAGATTCCATCTCTTCTCTAAAACCTCAATTACATATTAGGGATACTTACACCCTCACCCCACTTCAACAACTACTCGGGGAGATTAATTGGATGAGACCCTGGCTCCCCATTTCTACAGCTGAACTTATACCCCTCTTCGACCTTTTAAAAGACCTTAACCTACAATTCTCTGTCCAACTATCACCTACTCAGTGGTAGGTACTTTCCAAGGTCCAACAAGCCATTAACTCTACCTCTCTGAAGAGATTTGACCCTAACCTACCTCTATATTTGTATGTTTTCCCAAGTAAAACCCTTCTCATGGCTCTTTTAGTTCAGGAGGGAAGGCCTATTCATTGGATACACCTCTCAGTGGGGGGAGCCCCCCGCATCTACTCCTTAAACGACCAACTGGCTGATTGTATCATTAAGGGCAGGGAGCTTTCAACTCGTCTTTTTGGGATCGATCCACATACGCTGACCATCCCCTTTAGGCTCAATGATTTTTTATGGCTCCAGAGAAACCACATAAGGGTGGCACTGTTCCATGGAAGGGTTTATTGGGGAAGTTGACTGTCATTATGGCCCCTATAAGTGGATGAATTCCTTTGGGAGATTAGATTGGCACCCCCCTCATCTATTCCTATCTCATCCTAATCCTCGGGCCCCCACTGTCTTCACGGACGGAGGCCGACGAGGTGCATCAATGGTGCTTTTCTCTTCAAAACCTCACCCAAATCAACCAGATCTATCTCTTACCCACGAGGTCCAAGGTTCAGCCCAGTTTAAGGAAATTTATGCAGTTGTCCTTGCTCTCAATAAGGTTCACACAACCTTTAACTTGTTTTCTGATAGTCTGTATGTTGTCAACCTCCTCCCTAACCTTGTTCATGCCCACATTAAGATGGAAGACAACCCCATCACTCCTCTTATGATGCAAGCTCACTATCTTCTTAATTAAAGAATTAATCCTATATATGTTCAACACTTGTGGGGGTCATCAGAGCTTGCCCAGACTCCTGAACTATGGTAACGCTCTCACTGATTCTCTCGCTTCCAATCCTCATGTATGTTACATACTCTCAGAAGCTGCCTCTTTCCATCACCTTACTCATGCTAACTGGAGAGGCCTTCACCATCGCTTCCCCCAGGTTCCAA
>PVKS010049496.1:0-11960 GCA_004027875.1 Aplodontia rufa
TTCTGCCACATATCTGTTGTTATCTGTCCATGTAGTGTGTTCACCCACGTACCTGTGGTCCCAAGACCAAGCCACAACTCTGGATTTCTAAACTTTCTCAACTCTCTTGTCCCACCTTTCCCATCTCAGTCTTTCCATGCATGATCACATTCCTCCATGAAGAAAACAAAAGGATGATGCATGTGTAGTTACTTTGTTTCACCCTGACACCACCAGCAGGTGCCACAGCTGCATCTTCCAGTGGACCCACAAATCCCCTCTCTTCTCTCCATCATCTCTTACACTCCATTTCAAACTCTCACCTCACTCACGTGCAATAGCACTGTTCCTTATTTTGCCTGGCTTGCATCCAGTAGATATTTACTCCTCAGGGATTTGCAAGCAGGGAATTGCAACATCAATTCATGGCCAGACAACGGTGCCTGGTGAATTTCTGTGAGCTTTCTGTTTTTGAACATGCATGCTGCTTGAGTATACTCAAAGTGCAAGGAAAAACTTCGTATGCCCTCAGTTTTCTTCTGGAAGGGTTGTCGTCAATCCGTAAGGGGCATTCTGTCATGAACTAACTCCATTTCAAAGGTTCCTCCTGCTAATGCCATTACCTTGGTAATTAAGTCTTCACCATTTGAAGGACCCGGGGCAAATAGTGAGATTCTCAGAAACTAAACCTTCGCAGACACCAGGCCTCCCCGCATGGATTTCCTCCGAGATATCTGCAGAGCCTTTGGACAAGCTCCGTAGCAAAGAAGCTGAGTTGGCTTGTGGAAAACACACCTACAGCTACACCTCCCTATCTTCGGTCCCAGCATCAAAATTAGCACGTGTATTAAGTACCCAGGAAAGCCAAATGAGCAATTGTGTTCCATCTCCCAATGAAGGATGAGTAAGAACTAAGACAAATGATCATTAAAGTTGGTTAATATTCCACATATATGCATATAGGAAAATCCTCTGTTTTGCCACAACCAAAAGTTTGCTGAAGTCACTCAAGTGGAAGCAGACAGAAAAAAAGACAACCACTTAGCAGACTCGGTTTCTTACAGATCTCCCACATTTGTAAGGCACAATCTAAGGAATCAGAGACCTTGAGCCTTAAAACATATTGCTCACAGGATACCGCGTATCGTTACGAAAATCTCATGTTGCAAACCGTGCTGACATATCAGTGGAGGAACCTCTCGTTTGGGTCAAAATGGAAAGAATGAACAAGAAAAAGGTACTGTTAAAAAAGTCTTCAGAGCCACATTTTTATCGTGCAGCTCAAGGAATCCTTAGATGAGTAGAAGCACACGCGTGTGCGCATTTACACACACACGTATACACTATATCAAAGAATAAATCGTTACCTATCTTTTAAGTAAGAGAAGGTAAAATGTCAAAATCACCATGAATTAGAAAAACATTTTAATACAGTCACACACCTAGCAATAGGAAGATATGTGTTTGGTAAAATGTAAGGAGCATTACATGCTCTCTATATTGATAATGCAATTCAAGCCTTCAACACATTGCTTGAAAACAAAGCTCAGGTGCCCTGGACCCCAGTCTCTTTACACTTCCCACAAAATACTTCCACCAACTTGCATGGCCTGTCCAACATCCCCGCACTCTCCTCGACTTAGAGACACCCATCCCTACTTGGATGCCAAGGGAAGATACCAAGCACAAACTAAGACTGCCAGAAACATCATGCTACCCCTCAGTCTCTACTTCCTGCACCTACACGGAGTGCCTCTCCTTCTCTCCTTGAGGCTACCCATATTCCTTCTGAAACCAGCAACTCTCCTGGCATCCTCAGCACTCTCCTAGCTTCACACACATGCCCTACTTCTACCTCTGGGCACACTGCAGGCCTCACTACCTGAAGCTGCGATCAGCCTTGCAAGAAGGCAGCCCAAGCAACTGGTGCACACAAGTCTAGGCTCAAACCAGATCAGTGCAGGCATGCTTCAGGAGGCCAAAAACATTCAGTGGCAACCAAACAGATACGGAATCAGGGACAGCAGTGCAGCACACCAGTCCAGGGTTGGGCTGCCTCTTCCTCCATACATGCATGGAAGGCTACTGTGTCAACAATCCAGGGCAATTCCTGCCACCTTGCAGGTACACCTTGCAAAATCATGCAACAGCCTCTGCTGCAGTAGACCCTGCACCAACAACCACTGCCTGGCCTTGTGTCCTCAATTCTCATGCCTTCCATCCCACACCAGCAATAGTTCCTGGTCGCCGAAGGCCTCCCCTGACCTGGAAGCTTATTCCCTCCCCCATCCCTTGCCCACACTGGAGTTACCTACCTTCTTCTGATGCTCTCCAAGATCCTGTAGTTCTGCCGTTGAATGCCAGGGAGGTCAAACTCGCAAACCACAGGCCTGGTACGGCCAGCCAGCCACATGCAAGAGTGACTGCCACCCTCGCAAGGCCTGGGCCGGGAACATTGGATAACTCACCAGTGCAGTAGGAAGAAAGAGGATCCCGGTGTGTCCTCCCCTGCTGCTTCCAGTGTCAACATTCTGTTGTTCAGTTTTCCGGGACACAGAGGACAGCAGAAGCATGTCCACTTCCATGGCGCTGGGTCTTCTTCTAAAGCCTCCTGGATGAAATCTCTCCACTTTCAAAAAGTGGTTGTTCCATGTTTCCTGACTTGAGGGCCTAGGGCCCACTGGACAGCCGAAGGTGTGGCCATGTGCAGGGCCACATTGGCTTGGTGTCTGGGGGTGTGGCCTGTGGCAGGCATGGGTTCCACCCCCCATCACAATGGAAAAAGGAGAAATCAGAACATCAATGCACACCCCCTTGATTGCACTCACCATTTACTGGGTATACACGCTGCAGTGCTCAGAGATGTTCACAGTGTCTTTTGGGATATTCGCCCCTCAGGGTTCTCTGCAGGGAATAAAAGCTGTGCTGGCATAGGAGACTTTCAGGCTACCCAGAAGAGCCAGGCTGTAAGGTGGATTCAGGGATGATGTAAGAAATGGGGGCAAACTTATGGAAGTGGTGCTTGGAGCTCAGACAGGGAGCAAAGAATCCCAAAAACATTGGGGCCTGGACAGCAATGACAGGTGCACTGAAAAAGGCTTCTCCTATGGCAGTGGTGAAGTTCACAGCCAACTTAGAGGAAGAGTATTCAATCTGATGAGAGACATGGAGACCATACTGGGTGCATACATTGGAGGTGAGTGCAAATGAAACTGAGGGCGCCTACTATGGATGGAAAGGGACGCAGTGCGGTGCGGTGAAGTTCTGTGATGTTTGCAGCATTTTGGAACAGAGTTGAACCAGAAAGACCAGGCCAAACTCATAAAAGACCATGGTGCTTGGCTTAAATTATTTCCTGAAAAATTTCTTGAAATCCCACTGTTCATTATTCACATAATTATGGAGTAAACACTCTTCTAAAGATGCATCCAGCTACAGGACCCGATGGGAGACTAACACCTGCATCGTGATCGGTTTCTACTACTGTTGAAGGGTTGCTCATCTTAATGACAAATTATCTGTTGACACTCTTCTGCCCCACATCTGTGGTCATCTGTCTATGTAGTGTGTTCACCCACGTACCTGTGGTCCCAGGACCAAGCCACAACTGTGGATTTATAAACTTTCTCATCTCTCTTGTCCCACCTTTCCCATCTCATTCTTTCCATGCATGATCACATACCTCCATGAAGAAAACAAAAGGATGATGCATGTGTAGTTACCTTGTTTCACCCTGAAACCACCAGCAGGTACCAGACCTGCAACTTCCAGTGGACACACAATTGCCATCTCTTCTCTCCATCATCTCTTACTCTCCATTTCAAACACTCACCTCAATCACTTGCAATAGCACTGTTCTTTATATTGCCTGGCTTGCATCCAGTGGATATTTACTCCTCAGGGATTTGCAAGCAGGTAATTGCAACATCAAATCATGGTCAGAAATGTGTGACTGGTGAATTTCTGTGAGTTTTCTGTTTTTGAACATGCATCCTCCTTGAATATACTCAAAGTGAAAGGAAAAACTTTCTATGCCCTCATTTTTCTTCTGATCCGTGAGGGACATTCTGTCATGAACTAACTCCATTTCAAAGGTTCCTCCTGCTAATGCCATTGCCTTGATAATTAAGTCTTCACCATTTGAAAGACCCGGGGCAAACGGTGAGATTCTCAGGAACTAAACCTTTTAGAAACACCAGGCCTCCCCGCCTGGATTTCCTCCGAGATATCTGCAGAGCCTTTGACCAAGCTCCATGGCCAAGGAGCAGAGTTGGCTTTTTGAAAACACACCTCCAGCTACACCTCCCTAGCTTGGTTCCCAGCATCAAAATTAAAAAGTATAATAAATACATAGGAAAGTCAAATGAGCAATTGTGTTCCATCTTCCAATGAACGATGAGTAAGAACTAAGACAAATGATCATCAAATTTGGTGAATATTCCATGTATATGCATATAGGGAAATCGTCTGTTTTGCCGCCACCAAAAGTTTGCTGAAGTCACAAAAAAGGAAACAGACAGAAAAAAAAGACAACCACTTAGCAGACTCGGTTTTTTATGGATCTACCACATTTTTAATGCAAACTTAACGGACTCAGAGGCCTTGAGCCTTAATATATATTGCACATAGGATACCGCATATCATTACCAAAATGTCGTGTTGCACACTGTGCCGACATATAGCAGTGGAGGGACCTCTGTTTATGGGTAAAAATGGAAAGAATTAAAGAGAAAACAGTGTTACAAAAAGTCTTTTGGACCACATTTTGATCGTTCAGCTCAAGGAATCCTTATCCCTGTAGAAGCACACCCTTGGGTGTTTATCCCCACACACTCACACACACTATATCTACAATTAAATCATTACCTTTCTTTTAAGGAAGAAAAGATAAAATGATAAAATCACCATGAATTAGAAATATAGTTTAATACAGTCAAACACCTACCAATAGGAGGATATGGGTTTTGGGAAAATGTAAGGAGATGTACATTCTCTCCACATTGAAAATGCAATTCAAGCCTTCAACACATTTCTTGAAAACAATGCTCAGGTGCCCTGGACACTGGTCTCTTTATGTTTCCCACAAAATACTTCAACCAACTTGCAATGGCTTTTCCAACATCCCTGCACACTCCCCAACTCAGAGACACCCCTCGCTACCTGGATTACAAGGGAGGGTACCAAGCACTAATTAAGACTCCCAGAAACATCATGCTACCCCTCACTCTCTACCTCCTGCACCAAAAAAGAGTGCCTGTCTTTCTCTTATTGAGGCTATCCATATTGCCTCTGAACACAGCACCTCTCCTGGCCTCCTCAGCCCTCTCCTAGCTTCACTCACATGCCCTCCCTCTACATCTGGGCACAATGCAGGCCTCACTACCTGATGCTGGGACCTACCTTACAGGACGGTAGCCCAGGATACTGGCGCACACAAGTCCAGTCTCCAACCAGGTCAACGCAGCCATGCTTCAGGAGGCCAAAATCTTCCAGCGTCCACAAATAAGACAAGGAGTCAGGGATAGCAGTTCAACTCACCAGTTCAGGCTTTGGATGCCTCTTCCTCTATACATCCCAACCTTGCATGGAAAGCTGCTGCGTGAATAATAGAGGGCCATTCCTGCCCACTTGCAGGTAAACCTTGCAAAATCATGCAAAATGCCTCTGCTGCAGTAGCCTCTGCACCAACAAACACTGCCTGACCTTGTGTCCTCAATACTCAAGCCATTCATCCCAAACCCAGCAATTGTTCCTGGTCCCTGATGGCCTCCCCTGACCAGGAACCACATGCCCTCCCCCATCCCTTGCCCACACTGGAGCTTCCCTACCTTTTGCCGAGGATCCCCAAGACCCTGTAGGTCTGCCCTTGGAAGCCAGGTAGGTCAAATTCGCCAAATGCAGGCTTGGATGGGCCAGACACAGGCAAGGGGGACTGCCACTCTCCCAAGGCCACGGCCGGGAACATTCAAAACTCACCAGTGAAGTAACAAGAAAGATGATCCAGTTGTGCCCAACCCCGCTGCTTCCAGTGTCAACATTCTGTTCATTAGTTTTTCAGGGACACTGAGGACAGCAGAAGCATGTCCTCTTCCATGACGCTGTGTCTTCTTCTGAAGCCTCCTGGATGAAAACCCTCCACTATCAATAAGAGTTTGTTCCATGTGCCCTGACTTGATGGCCTAGGGTCCAAGGGACATCCGAGGGTGTAGCCATGGGTGGGGCCACAGTGCCTTGGGGTGAGGGGTGTGGCCAGTGACTGCCATGGGTTCCACCCCCCTGTCTCAATGCAAAAAGGAGAAATCAGAACATCAATGCACACACCCTTGATTGCACTCAGCATTTTAAGTCATACATGCTACAGTGCTCAGAGATGCTCACAGTGTCTTTTGGGATATTCGCCCCTCAGTGTTCTCTGCAGGGCACAAAAGCTTTGCAGGTATCAGAGACTTTCAGGCTACGCAGAAGAGCCTGGCTGTAAGGCGGATTCAGGGAAGATGGAATAAATGGGGGCAAACTTATGAAAGTGGTTCTTGGAGCTCAGACATGGAGCAAAGAATCCCAGAAGCATTGGGGCCTGGAGAGCAATGACAGATGCACTGAGCAAGGCTGTGCCTAAGACAGTGTTGAAGTTCACAGCCAACTTAGAAGAAGAAATTTCAATCTGATGAGAGACATGGATTCCATACTGGGTCCATACATTGGAGGTGAGTGCAGATGAGCACTGAGGGCGCCTGCTCTGGACGGAAAGGGAAGCAGTGCGGGGTGGCCAAGTTCTGTGATTTTTGAAGAAGTTTGCAGCAGACTTGAGCCAGAGAGACCAGGCTAAACTCCGAAACAACTGTGGTTCTTGGCTTACATCATTTCCTGAAAAAATTCTTGAACTCCTTCTTTCCATTATTTGCATATTTGTGGAGTAAACACTCTTTCAAACATGTATCCAGCTTTTGGACCCATTGGGAAACACACACCTGCATCGTGATCTTTATCTACTCCTGTTGAAGGTTTGCTTATCCTAACGACAAATCTTCTCTTGACACTTTTCTGAACTATAACCGTTGTCATCTATCCACGTAGTGTGTTCACCCACATACCTGCGTTTCCAAGACCAAGCCACAACTCTTGATTTCAAAACTTTCTCATCTCTCTTGTCCCACCTTTCCCATCTCAGTCTTTCCATGCATGATCACATACCTCCATGAAGAAAACAGAAGGTTGATGCATGTGTAGTTACTTTGTTTCACCCTGACACCACCAGCAGGTGCCACAGCTGCAACTTCCAGTGGCCCCACAAATCCCATCTCTTCTCTCCATCATCTCTTGCTCTCCATTTCAAAAACTCACCTCACTCACATGCAATAACACTGATCCTTAGATTGCCTGGCTTACACCCAATGGATATTTGTTCCTCAGGGATTTGCAAGCAGGGTATTGCAACATCAAATCATGGCCACAAATGGGGACCTGGTGAATTTCTGTGAGCTTTCTGTTTTTGAACATGCATGCTGCTTGAGTATACTCAAAGTGCAAGGAACAATTTCCTATGCCCTCAGTTTTCTTCTGGAAGGATTGTGGTCAATCCATGAGGGACATTCGGTCATGAACTAACTCCATTTCAAAGGTTCCTCCTGCTAATGCCATTACCTTGATAATTAAGTCTTAATCATTTGAAGGACAGGGGGAAATGGTGAGATTCTCAGAACCTAAACCTTCGCAGACACCAGGCCTCCCTGCCAGCATTTCCTCCGAGATATCTGCAGGGCCTTTGGCCAAGCTCCATGGCCAAGGAGTAGAGTTGGCTTGTGGAAAACACACCTCTAGCTACACCTCCCTAGCTTGGGTCCCAGCATCAAAATTAACAAGTGTAATAAATACACAGGAAAGTCAAATGAGCAATTGTGTTCCATCTTCCAATGAACGATGAGTAAGAACTAAGACAAATGATCATCAAATTTGGTGAATATTCCATGTATATGCATCTAGGGAAATCGTCTGTTTTGCCGCCACCAAAACTTTGCTGAAGTCACAAAAAAGGAAACAGACAGAAAAAAAAGACAAACACTTAGCAGACTCGGTTTTTTACGGATCTACCACATTTTTAATGCAAACTTAACGGACTCAGAGGCCTTGAGCCTTAATATGTATTGCACACAGGATACCGCATATCATTACGAAAATGTCATGTTGCACACTGTGCCGACATATAGCAGTGGAGGGACCTCTGTTTATGGGTAAAAATGGAAAGAATTAAAGAGAAAACGTAGTGTTACAAAAAGTCTTCTGGACCACATTTTGATCGTTCAGCTCAAGGAATCCTTATCCCTGTAGAAGCACACCCTTGGGTGTTTATCCCCACACACTCACACACACTATATCTAAAATTAAATCATTACCTATCTTTTAAGGAAGAAAGGATAAAATGATAAAATCACCATGAATTAGAAATATAGTTTAATACAGTCAAACACCTACCAATAGGAGGATATGGGTTTTGGGAAAATGTAAGGAGATGTACATTCTCTCCACATTGAAAATACAATTCAAGCCTTCAACACATTTCTTGAAAACAATGCTCAGGTGCTCTGGACACCGGTCTCTATGTTTCCAACAAAATACTTCAACCAACCTGCAATGGCTTTTCCAACATCCCTGCACACTCCCCAACTCAGAGACACCCCTCCCTACCTGGATTACAATTGAGCGTACCAAGCACTAATTAAGACTCCCAGAAACATCATGCTACCCCTCACTCTCTACCTCCTGCACCAAAAAAGAGTGCCTCTCTTTCTCTTATTGAGGCTATCCATATCGCCTCTGAACCCAGCACCTCTCCTGGCCTCCTCAGCCCTCTCCTAGCTTCATTCACATGCCCTCCCTCTACATCTGGGCACAATGCAGGCCTCACTACCTGATGCTGGGACCTACCTTACAGGACGGTAGCCCTGGATACTGGCGCACACAAGTCCGGTTTCCAACCAGGTCAATGCAGCCATGCTTCAGGAGGCCGAAATCTTCCAGCGTCCACAAATAAGACAAGGAGTCAGGGATAGCAGTTCAACTCACCAGTTCAGGCTTTGGATGCCTCTTCCTCTATACATCCCAACCTTGCATGGAAAGCTGCTGCGTGAATAATAGAGGGCCATTCCTGCCCACATGCAGGTAAACCTTGCAAAATCATGCAACATGCCTCTGCTGCAGTAGCCTCTGCACCAACAACAACTGCCTGACCTTGTGTCCTCAATGCTCAAGCCATTCATCCCAAACCCAGCAATTGTTCCTGGTCCCTGATGGCCTCCCCTGACCAGGAACCACATGCCCTCCCCCATCGCTTGCCCACACTGGAGCTTCCCTACGTTTTGCAGAGGATCCCCTAGACCCTGTAGGTCTGCCCTTGGAAGCCAGGTAGGTCAAACTCGATAATTGCAGGCTTGGATGGGCCAGACACAGGCAAGGGGGACTGCCACTCTCCCAAGGCCACGGCCGGGAACATTCAAAACTCACCAGTGAAGTAACAAGAAAGACGATCCAGTTGTGCCCAACCCCGCTGCTTCCAGTGTCAACATTCTGTTCATTAGTTTTTCAGGGACACTGAGGACAGCAGAAGCATGTCCTCTTCCATGACGCTGTGTCTTCTTCTGAAGCCTCCTGGATGAAAACCCTCCACTTTCAATAAGCGTTTGTTCCATGTGCCCTGACTTGATGGCCTAGGGCCCAAGGGACATCCGAGGGTGTAGCCATGGGGGGGGCCACAGTGCCTTGGGGTGAGGGATGTGGCCAGTGACTGCCATGGGTTCCACCCCCCTGTCTCAATGCAAAAAGGAGAAATCAGAACATCAATGCACACACCCTTGATTGCACTCAGCATTTTAATTCATACAGGCTACAGCGCCCAGAGATGCTCACAGTGTCTTTTGGGATATTCGCCCCTCAGTGTTCTCTGCAGGGCACAAAAGCTTTGCAGGTATCAGAGACTTTCAGGCTACGCAGAAGAGCGTGGCTGTAAGGCGGATTCAGGGAAGATGGAAGAAATGGGGGCAAACTTATGAAAGTGGTGCTTGGAGCACAGTCATGGAGCAAAGAATCCCAGAAACATTGGGGCCTGGATAGCAATGACAGATGCACTGAGCAAGGCTGTGCCTAAGACAGTGTTGAAGTTCACAGCCAACTTAGAGGAAGGAATTTCAATCTGATGAGAGACATGGATTCCATACTGGGTCCATACATTGGAGGTGAGTGCAGATGAGCCCTGAGGGCGCATGCTCTGGACGGAAAGGGAAGCAGTGTGGGGTGGCCAAGTTCTGTGATTTTTGAAGAAGTTTGCAGCAGACTTGAGCCAGAGAGACCAGGCCAAACTCAGAAACAACTGTGGTTCTTGGCTTACATCATTTCCTGAAAAAATTCTTGAACTCCCTCTTTTCATTATTCGCATATTTGTGGAGTAAACACTCTTTCAAACATGTATCCAGCTTTTGGACCCATTGGGAAACACACACCTGCATCGTGATCTTTATCTACTCCTGTTGAAGGTTTGCTTATCCTAACGACAAATCTTCTCTTGACACTTTTCTGAACCATAACCGTTGTCATCTATCCACGTAGTGTGTTCACCCACGTACCTGCGTTTCCAAGACCAAGCCACAACTCTTGATTTCAAAACTTTCTCATCTCTCTTGTCCCACCTTTCCCATCTCAGTCTTTCCATGCATGATCACATACCTCCATGAAGAAAACAAAAGGTTGATGCATGTGTAGTTACTTTGTTTCACCCTGACACCACCAGCAGGTGCCACAGCTGCAACTTCCAGTGGCCCCACAAATCCCATCTCTTCTCTCCATCATCTCTTGCTCTCCATTTCAAAAACTCACCTCACTCACGTGCAATAACACTGATTCTTAGATTGCCTGGCTTATACCCAGTGGACATTTCTTCCTCAGGTATTTGCAAGCAGGGTATTGCAACATCAAATCATGGCCAGAAATGGGGACCTGGTGAATTTCTGTGAGCTTTCTGTTTTTGAACATGCATGCTGCTTGAGTATACTCAAAGTGCAAGGAATAATTTCCTATGCCCTCAGTTTTCTTCTGGAAGGATTGTGGTCAATCCATGAGGGACATTCGGTCATGAACTAACTCCATTTCAAAGGTTTCTCCTGCTAATGCCATTACCTTGATAATTAAGTCTTAATCATTTGAAGGACACGGGGCAAATGGTGAGATTCTCAGAATCTAGACCTTCACAGACACCAGGCCTCCCTGCCAGCATTTCCTCCAAGATATCTGCAGGGCGTTTGGCGAAGCTCCATGGCCAAAGAGTAGAGTTGGCTTGTGGAAAACACACCTCCAGCTACACCTCCCTAGCTTGGGTCCCAGCTTAAAAATTAACAGGTGTAATAAATACTCAGGAAAGTCAAGTGAGCAATTGTGTTCCATCTTCCAATGAACGATGAGTAAGAACTAAGACAAATGATCATCAAATTTGGTGGATATTCCATGTATATGCATATAGGGAAATCGTCTGTTTTGCTGCCACCAAAAGTTTGCTGAAGTCACAAAAAAGGAAACAGACAGAAAAAAAAGACAACCACTTAGCAGACTCAGTTTTTCACGGATATACCACATTTTTAATGTAAACTTAACGGACTCGGAGGCCTTGAGCCTTACTATATATTGCACACAGAATACCGCATATCATTACCAAAATGTCATGTTGCACACTGTGCCGACATATAGCAGTGGAGGGACCTCTGTTAATGGGTAAAAATGGAAAGAATTAAAGAGAAAACGGAGTGTTACAAAAAGTCTTTTGGACCACATTTTGATCGTTCAGCTCAAGGAATCCTTATCCCTGTAGAAGCACACCCTTGGGTGTTTATCCCCACACACTCACACACACTATATCTAAAATTAAATCATTACCTATCTTTTAAGGAAGAAAAGATAAAATGATAAAATCACCATGAATTAGAAATATAGTTTAATACAGT
>PVKS010049497.1:0-11960 GCA_004027875.1 Aplodontia rufa
AGGGGCTGCTCTCCTTGTGCTGTTCCTGTAGGAGGCGGGGTCTGGTGTTGGAGGGGTTGGTTAGCTCAAGAGCAATTTCCAGGTAGCAAGCAACAGACCCTTGGCAGAACTCGGGGCCCCTTGCTGCTATTTAACCAAGAAGTGGAGGAGGTGGCTCTCTGTCTGGGGCACATGGGGTGGGGAGAGCTTTTGAGATGCTGGCTTGAACCTACGTGCTGCACAGTGAGAGAAAGCTGAGCAGCTGGTGGGAAACACATATCACTGTCCACCTGGGATCCCGGCAGAGTCCCTGGCGGTGGCGATGGTGTTGTGTGCTGAGGGGGGCTGCAGACAGTTCTCTGCAGCCAGAGGTGGACACGCGTGTCCCTTTGTCCCCTCTGTACGCCCTTGTGAACAGGACCAGCTTGAGGGTCAGTGAGAGATGACATCAGCTGGGCCAGGGCTCGGGGCGACTGGATGGACTTGGGGACTGGTGGTGTTGATCATGCTGCAGAAGTCAGTGTAGGGGACCTGTCTTCTGAACAACCCCCCACACCCTTGATATCTTCAAGTGGGCTGTTGCAGGCGTGGATACTCAGGGTGCTGGATTGGTGGGCAACCGCCGCATAGTCACTAGCGAGTTTGTACTCACAGCATGGAGTTCCAGGAGCAGCTGCCTGTGGGGCAGGGACCCTGCCTCCCTGCTGACACTGACCTAGGGTCTCCTCTGGGAACTGTTGTTCTATTTGGGAAATAAGGGCGATCTTAAGGAGCTCCCACCACTGATACCCCAGGTAGCAAAGAAATAGCCCTTGCCCTGCCCAATGGTGCCTGTTTGCCCAGAGGACTGCTTGAAGGGTCCCTGGTCCTTCTGGTCTGGGCTTTCCAGCAGCAGCCTCTTCCCAGGGGGAGCTGCAGGGGGAACGGGCAGGGCCAGGAGACCCTGGTAGAGCCAGCACTTCTCTTTATGTTTGACCTTGAGCAAGCTGATTCATCTTTAGGAGCCTGAAATGTCCGCCTTTACCAAGTGAGGGGAGAGATGGTGTGGCGGAGTGGGACCCGGCATGGAGAGTACCCAGGGCCCGCACATCTGTGGGGGAGGGCCAGCCCTGTACTTCCAGCAGCAAGGAGGCACAGGGACAGGTAAGGAGACCACCCCACAGCCCTCTGGGAGATGCACGGCTGCTCCTGAGGCCTGAGGATTTTTGGGCTCGGGTGAGGGCCTGGTGGACGCGCCCCTGACCAGGCTTGTGCAAGAGGATATGGATCAATCCCAGCTTTAGCCAGGGGGTCTCTGTGGGAACCAAGGGCTCATGAAGCACAGGACACTCCGGCCGCCTGCTCAAATGTCCTCAGCAGCCCACGGGCTTGGCTCTCCTGCTGGCCTCTGTTGGTGGTGGGACAGCAGCGAGTCCTGGTGGCATCTCAGGCACAGACCTGGAGGGTAGAGTTCCAGGCTGCTGACCTAGACAGTACACATCACCCTTTTGAGAGCCAGGGTCCTCAGCTAGGTTCCAAGAACCAAGAAGGTGAGACTTCTCTTGGTGAAAGCCCTGTGGCGGGACCGTGCCCCTGCTAGCCGCTCACGCAACTGAGCTCCTGGACCTGGATCTCCGTTGTCCTAGGTGTGCACGAGGATTAGGCCCCACGCCCTTGGAACTGTTGGAAATTCATTCGGTGGGTGTCCAGCTTGGAGGTGCTGCCTCAAGACACCTCTCAGACAGTCCTAGGTGCTGAAAACCCCACCAGGGTCCACAGCTGCTGGCCCTGCCCACTGGCCATGGGAGGGTGCCCCTCGGAGCCTCAGTCTCCCTCCTCCTCCTGGTCCAATGTCTCCACCAGGCGGTGGGCAGCCATGCTGCCCTCCTTCTTTCCTGGGATGTGTCTCAGAGTGGACCATGTCCACCTGAGACCCTGCACCATCTGGAAGCAGAAGCTCTGGAGTGAGAGGAGGGAAGATTAGAGATATTAATTTAATTTAGCTTGGGTTCTAATTGTCTGGAGAAACTTCTTATGCACTAACATTAATTTATTTTCACTTAGGGCCAGTTATGCTAATTCAAATCCACTTTGAATATTAAAACACTGATATTGTGAGTCAGGAAAACCGACGGAGGGGAGCTGGGGAAGGGAGATGGGGTGATGGGCAGCAGACCTCAACCACGCAGGCGGACAGAAGCCTCTCTCCTCTGCAGGGTTCGTTTTAGGCCAAGGCAGCCTCTGTGACCCTGCAGGGCAGGGGCCTGAGGTCATTCCCACTGCTCCCCTAGCACAGCTCCACACACAGGGGACAAGTGGGTGTGGCCAGAGCTGACCCTGCTTCTTGTCACTCACCCACTTGCTGGCTGAGTGTCTGCGCTGGGCCTGGGCCAACGTGAGGCCCTAGGTGTTGGGGGTGGGTTTGGTCGTGGGGCCTGAGGGTGGGGAGGGCACTAGGGCGTCTTCAGGAGCTGTGTGTGGGTCCCACGTGGGCAGAGGCCAGGACTGATTAGTCCATGACTAGTACTCTTCAGGAGGCCAGGAACAGGGTGCCGCATGGAGGGAGGGAAGCAGCAGGTGGTGCCCTGGGGCTTAGACCACCTGCCACTGCCCTCCAAAGATGTGTGCCCAACAAGGCGTGACCAAGAGGTGAGCCCATGAGTAACATCTCTCTGCGGCCTCCACCACCTCAGGACTTCAGTCACCCTCTCCTGCAGTGGCACACAGCCTGGCTTCCAGGATAAGCCACCCTGGCAGGCACAGTCCTTCTTCTCCCAGCCCTGAGCCTCCACTGTGCCTCATCTCAACTGCACGTGACGAGAGGTGTCCGTCACAGGGAGCCACTGGGTACCCTTGCACATGGCCAGGGGTTGCTGCTCCAGAGTTGCATGGCACATACTCTGCACAGCTAGAGATGAGAGCCTGGGGTGGTGAGCCCTGGACAGACCAAAGGAACGAGGCTCAGGGACAGGGTGCAGAGCAGGTGTGGTGCAGTGCTTCCCCACAGGCTCAGGTCCAAGAGGCAAGGGCCCAGAGGTCCTGAGCCACGTGGCTCACACGATCCCCTCGTGCTCAAATGAACTCGCCCGGGAATGAATGAGTGAGTGACTGGGTGGTGCCCGGGGACCACGGTTAATGCTCTGTCCCATCCAGACGGGACACCCTGACCTGAGGCGTCCAAGGCCACATCATCCCTTGGGCCTGAACTCTGCTTGCTGCAGAATAGCAGTGGGGGAAGGCAGGTGGCCACAATGATGTCCCCAGGTCAGCCTGGCAGGCCTGGCCTCCATGAGGCTAAGTAGCGGGTGACCCTGGGATGGCTCCTCCCAGTCCTCCTCTCCCCGCTCCAGGCGGGATGCTGCCTTGGGGGGCAGTGGCTGTACTCTGAGGTGGGTGGGAGGGCCTCCTTGGACCAGTGGGGGACCTTCTGCTCTCCTGGGTGGGTGAAGAGGAAGAGGGGAGCCAGGGTGGGATGTGGTGCATGAATGGGGCCAGTGATGTGGGCAGCTGCCCAGTCCCAGGGGCCATCTGCAGGCCCAAGCCAAGTGTGGACAGATGCTGAGAAGCTTGCCTGGGAGTTGGGCTGGGTCTGGTACTTGCCCCCCTCCCATGTGAATGTGTGAGCTTTGGAGGCCTTGGAGACCTCATTGGTCACAATGAGCTGGGGGATGGGCTTCTCCCTTGAAGGGACTCCCGCCCAGGACTGTCCCCACCAGGGTTCTCTGCTCTCCTGACTGTGATGGGACTTGCTCAGGCTGGGCCTGCAGTGGGCCGAGTCCTCACTGTGGGGGCGGCTGGAACGATGCCCCCATCTGCCGTGAAGTGACTCATCTGGTGTTGACAGGGTGAGTCACAGGGACGGATGTGAGGGACGGCTTCCAGGTTCCAGGATGCTGGCTCTGAGCAAGCTGACTGACAGCTCCTCCTGGGAGGCTCAGGTTCTGGCACCTAGGTGCAAGCTCCTGTGCTCCCTGTGCCTGCCCCCGGTGCCTCACCCCCCCCTCCTCTGGGGCAGTCTCGTTAATGTGGACGCAGAGGCCAGGGTAACTTTGTTTATGCACATCCTGGGGAAGGGGCAGAAGGAGAAGCCCAAGGCTTGCACCACTGCCCTGGTGGGAAAGGTGGTGGTGGAGATGGGGTGTGGGTGGAATTTGGGGAGCACAGATCATGCTGGAATAACTTGGCGAGGAGCTCTGGGAGAGGGTGGGTGGCATAGTGAATGTCATCATCTCTAGAAGTGATTTTGCTCCCTCTGACTTCTCTCCCTCCTAATCTGCTTTCCATATGCATAGGGGTCAGAGTTGAACAAGATGCCTTTTCCAGTTAGAACCATTGAGTGCAGAGCCCTTAACACATGGGGACTATGCATACCAAAGGCTGGATGGGTGCACTTGAGAGAGGACGGGTAGACAGAGGGATGAGGGATGCATGGACGTATGGAGGGATGGGCAGGTGGACGGGTAGATGGACAGGTGGATGCACGGTTGGGGGCGAATGGGTGGGTGTGAGTTGGGGAGAAGATGAATGGATAGACAAATGAGTGGATGGGTGAGAGTGGGAAGGAGATGAATGGGTGGATATGCAGATGGATAAAAGTTGTAAGGGGGCGTAGATGGGCAGATGGCTGGGAAGATGAATGGTTGGAGACATGGGCAGGGGATGATGGGTGGGAGGATGGAGTGTGGATGGGTGGGTATACGGGTGAGCTTCGGAAGGGGAAATGGCTGGCTGGCTGGTGGCTGGAGGGTGGGAGGAGGGATGAATGGGCTAAGGGAAGACGGCTCTGGGTGCACATGGCAGATGGGAAGATGGAAGGATGGATGGAAGGATGCACTGGTGGATAAGCAGATCGAGATGGATGGATGGGGGAGTAAGTGGGGTGAGTGGATGGATGCCATTTTGGGCCATTTCAGTAGTGAAACTTGAAGCTTCCTCTCCTCTCAGCAATTACTGAGAGTACGAGTACGTGGCAAAGCCTTGGGTTGTTTTGAACCTGTCACTTTGTGACCCTGGGCAAGTCACTACCTTCCTGATCTTCACTTCCCCATCTGCAAAATGAAGGGGTGGAGTCATCGACCTCTAGGTGCCTTGCTTGGGTCAGGTTCCAGGCGTGCCTGCCCCTGCTCCTCCTGCCTCCTCCTGGGAAGGGGTTCATAATTCCTGCCTCTGGCGTGCCTCAAACTCAGGACCTTCTCAGGAGATGGCAGCTCAGATGACCCATGATGACGGGCCAGCAGGTGGCCCTGCTTCTCCTTCTGGCCCCGGGGCCTCTCCGTGCCAGCTCCCTGACCAGATTTGGGCAGGTTCCCAGCTGGGCTCCAGGTTGTCACTTAAGTGCTGTGGGAGGCTGTCGACCTGCCTGGCTGAGGACACAGCCTCCTCTGAGGCCCAGACAGCTGCCATCTGGCTCTAGCAGTCAGGTGGCGACTGCTGCTGCTCTGTTCTTATTATTATTTTCTGTGAGATTGAGGCGTTGGTATTCACCTGGATCCCTGAAGGACGCTTTGCCCAGCTGCCACCCTGCCATCATACGTCCACAGTGGGGGTCGCCCAGCATCTGTGGGAGGGGAGCAAAGCCTGGGTTTCCCACATAATGCTCACAGTATGCCCTGGCCTGGGGTGAGCCATGGGGGTAGCAGCTCCACGGGCCGGAGTCCTCTGTTCCTCCCTTCCAATCTGCATAGATACTGGGTGGGGCACCATGGCCCAGGCCGTCCTGCTGGGTTCCCACCTTGCCTTGGCCTCCCTGGTGACCAGGGTCCAGGGCAGACTATCACAGCCTGGGAGACCAGTGTGCTTGATGCCTGTCCCCTCTGGGCCTTAATTTCCTGTTTGACGAATGTGTGTGAGGGGATCACGTGAGCCACGTGGCTCAGGTACTTTGGGCCCTTGCCTCTTGGACCTGAGCCTGTGGGGAAGCACTGCACCCACACCTGCTCTGCGCCCTGTCCCTGAGCCTCGTTCCTTTGGTCTGTCCAGGGCTTACCGCCCCAGGCCCTCAGCTCCAGCCGTGCAGAGTGTGTGCCATGTAACCCTGGAGCAGCTCCCCCTGGCCATGTGCAAGGGTGCCCAGTGGCTCCCTGTGACGGACACCTCTCGTCACATGCAGTTGAGATGAGGCACAGTGGAGGCTCAGGGCTGGGAGAAGAAGGACTGTGCCTGCCCGGGTGGCTTATCCTGGAAGCCAGGCTGTGTGCCACTGCAGGAGAGGGTGACTGAAGTCCTGAGGTGGTGGAGGCCGCAGAGGGATGTCACTCATGGGCCCTTCTTGGCTACATGCAGAGTCCTGTTTCTGCCTGGAGTTTGAGGCCACTTTCCCTCCATGGGCCTCAGGGTCCTCTTCTGTGATGTGGGGGAGGCTTGGCTCCTGCCTGGTGTTGAGCGAACAAGGTCACAGCAGGGCAAGGTGTGGCACCCCATTTAGGGGCTAGTGGGGAGCCAGAGGCCTTGCCAGGGTCTCACAGGTGTCAGGCACCAATGGGATGTGTCCTCTTGCTCCCACCCCTCTGGCCTTAGCAGACCAAGTCCAGCAGCCTTGGCTTTGGGGACACTCTTGCCTTGTTTATCATGAGTTTCCCCCTGGGAAACTGACAACGTGGCCAAGTGTGGGAGGCAGCTGATGCTGGCCAGGAAGCCCAGTGGGCTGGGCCAAGGAGGGCCCTGTCTGGGGCTGGGGCCTGCAAGGCGAGGGCTCAGGAGGACTGTGTCTGGATGGTCCCTTTCCTGAATGAGGCTGTCAGGGGCTGCAGGGCGGCTTTGCCTGTGGAGGTGCCACTTATGAGGAGGAAGGCCACTGTGCTCCAGGGCTGTGCTGCCTATAACTGGCTCGCAGGCCCTGGGGTACCTCTGTGGCTTTCGGACGTCCTCTGGGCCTGCTGAGGGGCTGTGGTGCATCACAGGCCCTCCCAGGCGTGGCCTGATGGTCTGGCTGGTTGTTGGTTCTAGAGTTGTCCTTTGTGGGTGGCTGGGCTCCCGGCCAGCCTCTGGGTGGCAGTGGCGGCCCAGCTTCCTTGTGTGGCCAGGCTCCTGCTCTTGAGGTGCTGCAGGTGTTCTGGGGCTGCTCTGTGTCAGGAGGGCGCTGGGGCAGTGGTCCTTAATTTGCTGACACTCACCAGGTCTCAGGTGCACGCTGGGATGACCCTGTCCCATGATCTGCTCTTTGCCCTGGACTCAGCACTTGGCCTGTGGCCCCTTGGGAGCTGGCTGAGCACCTGCATTCTGTGGCCTTCCCTCTGCCCCCAACATTGAGAGGAGCCATTTGTACCTTAGAGGTTTTTTGAGAGTCAGAGAATCTTGGAGAATATTCCATGTGTGTCTGCAACCTCTTCTTGGAAGCCTCTTGGGGACTCTAGGGACTTAAAGAGGATGTTGGGAATCTGCTCACATCTTTCCAGGAGCCCTTAGGTATTGGGTGCTGGGACATGCCTGGCATGGGGGATGGTTAGTGCAAAGCCATCAAGACCAGGATAGCCAGAGGCACTTGGGAAAGTGACAGTCATTTGCTATGGCTAGAGCCCATGGTGTGCAGTTGAGTCTGGAGGGGATAGCCTAGAACAGGGTCCTCAGCCAGGGTTTGGTGCCAGCCCCAGGGGACGTCTGGCTACATATACAATGCTGTCACTGTCCTGAGAAATGTTTATTGTGGCAGTGGGTGGGGAGGTGCTCCTGGAGTCTAGAAGGTTGCTGTTGAACCCCATAGCAAAGGCCTGGCTATGAGGACAGCTGCTCTGGGTCAGCCATGTTGAGGTGGGAGGCCAGGTGTAGAGGGACAGGGACTTCACCTGACACAGTGGGTCCCGGTGTTAGAAGAGGCTGACTAGAGGCTGTCCTGGCTTCTGGGGGACACGCGGCCCCAGCTACTGCCAGCCAGGTGAGGAAGGCAGGTATGGTGACACTGTGGGTGCTGTGCTGGAGTGGAGGAGGCCTCTGGTGGCGGTTGGTGCCTGCCATGGTGTGGCAGTGTTGGGAGGAACAGTTGGCAGGGCCAGAGCAGCACTTGGCACCCATCAGGCTGTGGGCAAGAGGATGACACTAGGGCCCCCAATGTGAGGCCCAGGGGCCATGCCCTGACCTGCTGAAGGCCCCAGGCTCACCCTTGGGCTCAGATGCTGTGGTTGGGGTGGGCACTCTGATGAACAGACCCAGTGTGCTGCCGCCAAGAGGGACTATGACCATTCTGCATTCTCCGAGAAACGCCCAAGGGTGACCCTGTCTTTGTTATGGGGGATGCGCTCCTGTCCTGCCTTCAGTGACTTTCAAGGCCTGTCAAGAAACCCTACAGAAAGGCTCTCAGAAGAGGCCACCTCTGCAGCACATTGGGCCACAGGATGAGATTCTGCAGTGGGCACTGGGCACTGGTTTCTGAAATGCTGGCCAAAGATGCCCCCCTGGGGCGGAGGCCGGGCGTTGCCTGCGCTGATGTGGAAATGTGGTGGAGCCCCCTAACGTCTGTGAGCAGGGTGCCCGGGCCACTAGCCTTCGCTGGGGAGCTGGGGGAGGGCTGGTGGTCTGTGTGGCTTCTCTGCTGGCATTGCCCTTCTCTGGGTTTCATGTGCTGCCACGTCCGCTGGATTCTCTGGGCCAAAGCACGTCACAGTCAGCCCAGACTCCTGTGGTGGAGCCAGGTCCAGCACTTGGCTGGGTAGAAGATGGGGTCATGGTTCTCAGTCCCCCCATGGGAGAGGCGAGTGCTTACACGCTATTTGGGCCATGGGGGAGGCTGCAGCGCCCTGGGCAGGCCCCCAGTCTGTGCCACCTGCCAGCCCTGTGATAATTTTGGCACTGCTGGTGAGGCTGGCTCAGTGAGATCAGATGATGGGCAGGTGCAGAGACCTCAGAGGTGCCAAAGCGACCTAGGACGTGGCACCCTGGGGCAGGACCAAGGAGCGAGAGGCCTGACCGTTCCCCATGGGTGGATGTTCTGGTTGGCAGGAGGACGTAGATGGACCAAGGAGACAAGCTCAGGCATGTTGTCCCTGTCATTCTAATGAGGTGAGGGGATGCAGCAAGGACCCAGAGAAAAAGACACAAGTGTGGTCTTGGGGGACTGCCTGGAGGAAGGGATAAGTATGTGGAGACAGAGAAAGGGGCCTGTGGTGGGTGAAGAGTACGGGGAAAGCATTCTCGACAGGGAACTGCATTGGGGGTGGCCCTGGGACTCAGGCCAGGTGGCAGTGAAATTTCTGGGGACAGCGAGAGAGATCCCACTGCTCTCTGGTCCCCTTTGAAAGCATTTCTGATGGGAGTTTGTGTCCTTCAAAGTTTGCTTTCACCTGGAAGTTGAGGCTGAACCCAAGCCTGCTTCTCTAGGGGTGCTGGTCTTGTTTGTGCCTCCGCCTGAGATGTGAAGGCCATGGAAAGCCACAGAGACAGCAGTGACTGTGCCTTGGGGCCCAGGAGCTGGTTGTAGGTAGGAGTTTGGTGACAGAACCCGATGCAGCAGCAGGAGCCCTGCCCTTCTTCCCCAGGCACTGAGGTTGGAGGAGACTCAGGGGTGCCCGACTGGGGACAGAGGGCACAGAAGCTGGGGTCCAGCCTGCCATGGAGGAAGAAGCTCTGGGTGGGCAGCAGCAGGTGTTCAGGGTCTGGCTTTCAGGCTCTGCCTGCAGGACCTTCCCTGCCGGGGGAATTGGCCCAGAGCGTGATGGCCTCCTTGCGGGCACAGCACCACCTCCTCCAGACCAGAGGCCCTTCCTTGTGTTCCTGTGATGGGGACTGGGACCGCGGCGTCGCTATCCACCTTTGCCTCTCGCTCTTATTCCCGCGTTTCTGGAATAAGCCCCTCCCCGCCTCTGCTGTCTTCCTTTCTAACTTTCCACTCTCTTAGGAACCGCCTCCTGCTGCTGGGTTCCTGGTTTGATCAGAGTGGCTGCTTCTAAGCTTGAGAATGCCCGAGTTGAGGCGAGAAGAAGAGGACAGAACCCCAGCCCAGCCTCCGAGGGACATTTCCTTACCTCCTGGCCACCGTCGCCAGGCTGTGTGCTTAGTAACCGGTGGATCTTGTCCTCGCAGAGGAACGACAGCCTTTCAGGCAAGCAAAGCCCGTCAAGGGGGACCTCCCTCCCTCACTGCCTCCCCTTACTTCCAAGCCTCCATCCCAGAGTGGAGCTGAGTGGAGCAGCTGCTGGTTCAGGAGGACCCGGCGGCTGCCCACCACACCCAGGCTGCCTGGGCAGCAAGGAGGACAAGGGACATGGTCATGGGCACCACTCTAGCACAGACAGCCCCAGCAGGTCTCCCAGGAGCTCTTGCGGGGGCGTGCAGATCAATTTTACAGATGGAGAAAGGGAGGCCTGAGGGGCAGGAGAACCCATGGTGGGGCATCAGGCCCACGGAGGAGACAGGATTGGAGTTAGAGGGCTTGGGCTCACTTCCCTCCTAAGTGTCACTTGTAAAGTGACCGGGTGGGATCACAGCTCTCCAGGACTCCGAGGACCCAGTCTGAGGACATGGCGAGGGCAGCGTGGGCTCTCGAGTGAGAGGCCATGGACCGAGAAGGCTCTGGGCAGAGCCGGGCCCTTGGCCATCTAGAGTGAGCCACTGCTGGGCTGTTGGTGAGCACTCGCTGCTGCCCCACCCTGCTCATTTGGAAGACCGGCCGCTGGGTGCCCAGCATGTGGGACTCCAGTGCTATCCCTCAGCCTCCTCTGACTCAGGGATTTCCCTCAGAGCTAGAAGCACATGGCTCTGAGCTGTTCTGGCCCAGGGAGAAGGCTTTCAGAGTGGCCGTGCCACAGATAACTGGTGAGGCAGCCCCGCTGCTCCTGCTTGCCTGCCATTATCTGAGCTGGGGGAACTGCCCTGAGCACATGGCACAGGCCAGGGGAGGGGCTGGACGGCCTTCCCAGGGTGAGTGTGGCAGAGGCCTGGGGAGGGGCTGGACAGCCTTCCCGGGGTGAGTGTGGCAGAGTTCTGGGGAGGGGGTGGGCAGTAGATGCCACCTGGGCAGGGCCAGAGGAGCACACACGTAGAACTACCCTCTGGTGCCCAGCAGTGTTAGGAATCCAGAGTCCACCAAAGCCACTTCTGCATGGTGCCCAAGGCCCAGGAGGCTCCTGGGCTATGAGGGAGGGAAGCAGGGGTCATGGGCAACATGGAGGGAAGGGAAATGTGGGACCCCACAGGCCACGTGTGGAGGCTTGAACCAGAAAGCTGTCCTCCTGGTGGCCCTGGCACGGCCCTGGCTCTCTTCTTCTTCCTCCTCCTTCAGGACAGCAGGTGAGGTGGCTGGCCTGTCTGATTGGCATGGACCCCAGGGGCAGGCCCAGGTAGATCCTCTGTGCTCACAGATGGCAGCCTCTAGCTGAAAGTGCCCGTTTCCCAGGTGTGGGGGATGTCAGAATGGCCACACGTGAACAGCGCCCAGCACTCAGTTCTGGGTCTCACCTGAGTGCAGACCCAGCGACATTCCTCTTCCCCAGAGTACGTCTGGTCTCCAGAGTCCAAGTTCCCTTGGGTGTGACACTCCCTGGCCATGGGCATGACTCCAGTCTTGTTGAGCAGCGCTACTAGGGGGCTGAAGCACGGCCTGCCCTGGGGTGCAGGGAGGCCACTGGGTGCTGAGGGGGTGAGGGGAGCAGGTGAGCCACACAGGCAAGTGTGGCCCCAAGTTCCATAGAAAGCACAGCTGACTTCTCAGCGGTTCATCTTGAGAGAGCACCAGGCGTCCACCCATTCCAGCCTGCCCACCCATTCCAGCCTGCCCCAGCCCTCATGGATCCAGGGACCTTGGGCACCACGGTGGGACACTCTGTGCAGTTGGGAGGGACGGCTGCTGGTGGCGAGGCAGGTGAGCTCTGGAGCATTTGCAGCTGCCTTTGGACAGGCAGGCCGTGGGGTAGGAGATGTGGCAGCAGCCAGGGCTCCCTGAAGGGCAAGGCTCCAGCCAAGGGTGGGCAGACGAGGTTCAGTCCAAACCTGAGGCCAGAAGCTGTGTGAGCCCCAAGGGTCCCCTGGGAGAGTGCCCAGCCAAGGGCAGAAGCTGTGGCCTCCTGGAGGTGGCT
>PVKS010049498.1:0-11949 GCA_004027875.1 Aplodontia rufa
TAGAGGAAATGAATCAGTTTCACTTGTGAATGTAGATAGAAAATAGTCTATAAGATACAAGAATTAGAAAAGGAATACTGTTTAATTAAGTAAATTTTTTATTTAAAGAGAGAGAGACAGTGAGAGAGACAGAGAAAGAGAGAAACAACTTTATTTAGTTTTTCACATGGCCTTCGTTGCTCCAACACTTAGTTGTGTACGTGGTGCTGGGGTTTGAACCTGGGTCCTTGTGCTTGCCAGGCAAGGGTCAAAACTGGTGAGCCACTGCTCCAGCCCCCAATGAAGTAAAATTTATTCCAGAAATGTAAAAATGATTTATCATGCTTAGTAAACTCATTGTAAGGATACATTAAAGAACTATATGATAACAGATTTAAAAACAGCATTTGAGTAATTTTTAGCTATTTGTGACAAAAACCAAAAATAGGACTAAAAAGAGGTTACCGAAAGATAATGAAGATAGTTTATCAAAAATATCTATAGCTGGGCAGGGCGGTGCCAGTGGCAATCCCAGTGGCTCTGAACTCTGAGGCAGGAGGATGGCAAGTTCAAAGCCAGCCTTGGTAATTTACCAAGGCCCTAAGCAACTTAGTGACCCTATCTCAAAATAAAAAATATAAAAGGGGCCAGGGATATAGCTCAGTGGTAAAGCATGCCTGGGTTCAATCTCCAGAACAACAACAACAAAAAAATCCATATATTGTAAAGTAGTGCATGATTAAAATGTAAAATGACTGCTTCTCTCTGCAATCACCACTATTATTTGCAACATTATTATTCCTATTAACATTATTTTGGGCTGGAGCGGTGGCTTGGTGGTTACAGTGCTTGCCCAGCATGCGCGAGTACGCGAGTTCAAACCCCAGCACCACGTACACAATGAAGTCTCAGAGCAATGAAAGGCATGTGAAAAACTAAATAAAATTGATTCTCTCTCTCTCTCTCTCTCTCTCTCTCTGTCACTGTCTTTAAAACAAAACAAAACAAAACATTATTTTGGAGGGACTAATGAATGGAACAAAATAAGAAAAAGCAAGTAAGTCTTGTAGGTCAGGAGAGTCAAAATTACTCTTATTTGTAGGGGAGAGACTTGCAGGCCTGGAAAATTCAACAGTCCAAATTTTTAAAAATTATGAAATTAAAATAAGTTTGTACATAAAATAAATTAATTAACATAAACAACTTTGAAAATAATATTAATAACTAAAACTCCAGAGGGAAACTACCCATTTGTAATGATAAAAGCTGTAACTTGCGTGGAGATATAGCAAGAAGGAGCATGAAGAACTGCCATGGAGAATGAAATGGTAGCAACATGAAACCTTAGATCTGGCTCTGACTCTGTTTCCCTGGGATTCATCCAGCTGCGCCTCCTCTGTGCCGGCCCCTCCTCTGGGTGGTCAGGTGCAGTAGCGTGTCCAGACCTCTCGGAAGAGGGATGAAACTTTCAAAGCTGACCCAGAAAAGCAAGAGAGAACTTTCCCCATAGTTCCCAGCAAAATTGTCCTCATATCTTCTCAACTGGAATTGGGTTACAAGCCTACTTTTGAATCAATGTCTGGGAGGAGTCATGGGCTTAGATGAGTTGGCGTTATCCTGGGAGCTAGTAAGGGGCCAACTTCCGCTGAAAACACAGCAGAGAGGTTTGTCCTGCACAGATTTGGAATTACATTAGGAAGGAAGAAGTAGAAATGGATTATGGCTCTTCCATACACAGAAAATTTCAAAAGATTTGTTCCATACAAGTAAATTCCAAAAGATTTCAATAGCTAAATGTAAAACAAGCTTCTAAAAATATTAGAAGAAAATGTAGAAGAATACTGATTAGGGGTGAGGAAGGTCTTCGTGAACAACAACAACAAAAATCTCCAAGGCCATAAAAGCAATACTGATAGATTTCACTAGAGAAATCAAGCATTTCTATATGTCAAAATATATTAGAGTTTAAATAGCAAATTGCTATGGTTTGGATATGAGGCATCTCCCAAAAACTCAGAATACTAGGAGGTGAAATGATTATCTAATCATAATCTTATGAGAGCTGTAACCTAAATGGCCCATCCTAGTTGGAATGGACTGACTGGGTGGTAACTATGAGCAGGTGGGTCACTGGGGGTGTGCCCTGGAAGGGTGCATCTTCCCTCGTCTTCCCTGTGGCTCCTTCCCTTTTCACTCTCTCTCTGCTTTCTGGCCACCATGATCAGAGTAGCACTGTTCCACCATGCCCTTCGGTCATGATGCTCTGCCTTGACTTTGTCCCAGAGCAATGGAGTCAGCCCACCTTGGATGGTACCTGAAACTTGAGCCAAAACAAACTCTTCCTCTTCTTGAGTCCTTGTCAGGTATTTTAGTCATAGTGATGAAAACTGACTAACATGCAAATGATGATAAAATATTTGTGATACATGTGGACAAAGGTACACTGTCTCTCATACACAAAGAACTTCTATAGAAAAGGAGAAAGCAGAGACCCCATTGAAAGAAAAATCATAACATTATTTAGACAAAAGAAAATGCAAAAAAAAAAAAAGTGGGGAAAGTTCAAACTCTCAACCTCCCTAGGATCAAGATAATTAAAACAACAAATGCAACATTTAGAAAAATATTTGTAGTCCAGGACTGGAAATGCATTAGAGAAACCCAGAGAAATTCTGATTTTTTGAGTGGGATTGTAACATCCACAACGGTTAGGGGAAAAAAATCTGAAAGAATTTAACTCTATGATGTAAAAATCTCATGGTTAGGAGTATGTTTTAGAAAATACAGAAAATAATACATAGAATATAATATGTCGATGTCAGTCATCTTTCTGTTGCTATAAGAAAATATCCAGGATAATCAGCTTATAAAGATAAAAGGTTTATTTTAGTTCACATTTCTGAAGTTTCTAGTCTGTTATCCATTGGCCCCTTTATTTTGGTTCTGTTGTGAGGCAGCATATTATGATGGGTTGCATGGTTGAGTAAACTGTTTCTATCATGACCTGAGGGGAAAAAGAGAAAAGAAGAAGGAACTAGAGTCCCAGAATCCCCTCCAGGGCCATGCCTTTAATTGCATAAGGACTTCAAACTAGACCCCAGCTCTTGAAGGTTCCTTGATCTACCAGTAGTACCAAGCTGGGGACCAGGTTTAACACATGGGCCATTGGGGGAACATTCAACATCTAACTACAACAATATCCAAAGATATTCCTGTGTGTTATTATAATAGAATAACACAGGAAACCATCTGAATATCAATCCATAGGAGAACTGCCGGAAAAAACTATGTCATATACATACTAGGGACCATCATGTTGGTAAAAAAGATGTGAGTGAGACCTCAGGCAAGAAGGCAGTGGTGATGGAACAATCATGGAATGTTCCTGAATCCCTCAATAAACCATTCAAAATACCTGGGATAATAATAAAAACCCAATGTTTGTGGATATCATCTATATCAGCTCTTTGTTACTATAACAAGACACCTGACATAATAACTTATAAACAAAAACAGTTTACTTGGCTTGTGGTTCTGGAGGGTCCAGTATAAGATCAGGGGGCCAATTCATTGCTTTGGGCCTCTGAGGAGGCAGCACATCATGGCAGGAGTAAATGACAGAGCAAGTTGCTCACCTCATGACCAGAAAACAAAGAGAGACAGGAAGGAGCTGGGGTTCCATAATCCATTCCTGTGTAGGGTGCACCTCAGTGACTTGAGAACCTCCTTCTAGCCCCACCTCTCAAGGTTCCTTGCATATCCTGGAGACAAAGGCTTGAACAGATGGGCCTTTGGAGGATATTTAACATTCAAATTATAGTAGCACCTGTAATTTGATAGCTTACCTCACCTGTAATGAGGTAGCTTTTCAAAATACAAGCAGGTGTGGTGGAAACACTGGTAGCAACAGGCCTCTGTGATACTGGTAACTGCCCCTCCGTGGGAGATTGTGGGTAGGAATGAGGTGTTGGAGGGCAGGACAACTCCAGAGGCCGGCAGGCTCTCCCAGGAAAGCGTGCAGCCCATCTGGGAACACCGACCACCCTCAGAGGGAGCTGGGGTGCCCCTTCGTGGGTGAATGCAGGTAGCGGGGAGGCGCTGAATGAATCTGGGGCAGCCTGGTCTTGATAATACCAGCCAAAGCCTACCTCCTGAGAAAACCTCCAGAATGCAGACGGGTCTCTGCTGGCTCTAGAAATTCTCCCCACCCTCTCAAGCATCATTAGTTTGTTGTTTAATTTTTAATGACTTACTTTTTTCTTACCCTCAGTGCTGGGGATGGAACCCAGATCCCGTGCATGCTAGGCAAGGATTCATCCCCAGCCCTAGTTTATATTTTTTTTAAGGATGTTTGCATCTTTATTCAATGGAGAAGTTGGTCTTTACATTTTTACTTTTTTTATAGCATCTTTCCTTGTTTGATATGGGTGTCAGAGTCATTCAGACTTTATAAAACAAAAAGTAGGGGTTTGGGAATGTCTGCCTTCTGTCCTCTGGAGGGCCCTGTGTAAGAGTGACATTTGTTTTTCACTGATACAGCCATTGAAGACGAGTTTTCTTTAAGAGAGGGTTTTTGTTTTTTTTTTTTTTAAGAGAGAGGGAGAGTGAGAGAAAGAATCAATTTTATTTAGGCTTTTGTTGCTTTGACACTTCACTGTGTATGTGGTGCTGGGGTTTGAACCCACATCCTCTCGCATGCCAGGCAAGTGCCATAACCACTGAGCCACTGCTCCAGCCCCCAGTTGTTCACATCTTGAATAGCCACAGGATTATCCATGTTTATTATTTTTTTCTGGAGGCTGCTTTGGTAAGTTGGATTTTCCCAGGAATTTGTCTACGTTTTTTCTTAAGATGCGCATTTACCATTCTGTACTGTGATTGTCATCTTACCATGATGCTACCATCTGCAGCACCCTAGTGATGAGCCACCCCCCTTTGCCTTTCCTGACCCCTGTGATATGTCTCTTTTCTGTTTTTCCATTGATACATCCTATCAGGAGTTTGATGAGTTGGTTCTTGCAAAGAATCAACTCCTAGCTGTATTGAACCTTTGTACTGAATGTTTTCTGTTACATCAGCTCCTGCTCTTCGGTTTTTATTTCCTTCCTCCCAGTTGATCTTTAAAAAACTATTTTGATGTTCTTATTCTAATTTCTTTATATAGCTGCTTAAGCCATTAATATTTTGTTATGTTCTCTAATATATTTGTTTAAATTTTTAAATTTCCCTCTAAGCACATCTCAAGTGTCAATATTTTTGTTATTAAGTTTAAAATACATTTAATGTGTATTCATTGATCCTTAAATTATATAGAAGTTTATTCCTTACTTTTCAGATGTATAGTAATTTTCTAGGTATCATTTCTTTATTAACTTTTAAATTAGGTGGTGGTCCATAAGTTCCATGCAATGAAAAGTTGCTGGAAGGGCACGGTGACACAAACCTGTAATCCCAGTGGCTCAGGAGGCTGAATTAGGAGGATCACAAGTTCAAAGTCAGCCTCAGAAACTTAGAGAGGCTTTAAGTAATTTAGTGAGACCCTGTCTCAAAATAAAAAAGTAAAAAGGGCCAGAGATATAGCTCAGTGGCTAAGCACCCCTGGGTTCAATACCTAGATACCCAGTACTCAAAAAAAAAAAAAAAAAAAAGCCAGAGTAAGCCCCAAATAGTCAGTGTCTCTTGGAGGTGATATGGTGGCAGCAGCTAGGGATACTCTCCTCCTGATCCTTGGAGTCAAGAGAGGCTGAGTGGCACTGATAAGGCACATACCTTTTGTTCAGTAAAACACCTCTCATCAATTTGGGGAAGTCACTTCCAGTATCTTTCAACATTGTTTCCATTCCAGTCTGTCTGTTAGCTCTAGACAGGAGATGACATTCTCTTGACTTTTACCTTTGCTTCAGTGTTTCCCAGTGGTTTGTCTCTTTGTGTTTTATTTAGAATCTCAGTCCATATTCCTGTTCATATATTTTTCTTTAGCTATATCTAATCTGCTATTAAGCCCATTCACTGAACTTTAATATAAATTTCTTTTTCAGTTTTAGAATATTCATTGTTTTATTTTTTCAAAGTTTTCAGTATTTTGTAAAAATTTTTAATCTTGTTCTAAATCTGCTTAAACTTACTTTAATCAAAGCAGTTGATTTAAAGGCTGTGACTCAAATTAGATTTTATGTTCTATTGAGAAATCATTAATTTTATGAGGCATGATAATGGTATAATAGCTTAAGTTCTTGGAATTATATACTGAAGCCGTTAGAGGTGAAATAATATTATTCTGGGATTTACTGTAAAATGTCCCAAAACTGTGCATGTATGTATCTATATGTGTGTATTTGGGGCTGTGTAGCTTATACTTTTTTGTTATATATATGCTTAAAATTTTCCAAAATTGGGACTGAAGCCTGGCATGCCTGAGGACCTGAGTTCAAACCCCAGCACCACGTATACAATGAAGACTCAGAGCAATGAAAGCCATATGAAAAGCTAAATATAATTGATTCTCTCTCTCTCTCTCTCTCTCTCTGTCCCTCTCTCTTAAAACAAATGTTAAAAAATTTTCCCAAAATTAATCTTTTTAGCAGTCTGATAACTCCATTTTACTTCCTTAGGTTAGCATTTATTTGCTTATTCAAATTGTGTACTCTTTTTTCACATGGCTTTTGTTGCTCTGGCACTTAGCTGTGTACATGGAGCTGGGGTTTGAATCCTTGTACTCGCGCATGCCAGGCAAGCACCATAACCACTGAGCCACTGCTCCAGCCCCTCAAATTGTGTACTTTTAAGGTATACAACTTGATGATTTGATGTTGCTTTTATCTGCTGTTGCCTCTCTTGGTTTACCTTCCTGTGCTTTTGTTTTATAAGTATTTAGTTATTATTTCTGATTAAGGGCCAAACACTGTGCATGACAAAAGGTAGAAAGAACTTGAGGCCTATTCTCCTGATGGGCAGCTGGGACCTGGGCAGCCCAGGTTCACCATCACCTCATTTTAGAGATGACTCGAACCTGGGATTCAGTCCTTACAAGGGGCGATTGATGAACGGGTCAACCCAGCTCCCAAGATGTAGCTGTTCATGGTTCCAGCCCAGCATGTGGGTGGTTTATAAGACTCTCCTGCCCTTTGGTGGGCCCTGGACTGTAAATTTCACTCCCTCCCCTGCCGTTCTCCCCACCCCACACCCAGCATGGAAAGGCTGCCAGGAGCTCTCTGGATTCCTCTTTGGTGCCTCTCAACTGCTTCTTCTGGAAGTGGTAAGCATCTCTTGAAGGACTGATCTTTATGGACTTGTTTGCTTTCTTGATACCTTCAAGCAGATGGCTTAAAAAGTACATATATATGTGTGTGTGTGTATATATATATATATATATATATATATGTGTGTGTGCATATATAAGTGATATGTATATAATATTTTTATGTATTTACCATATTTTCTAGTTCTCCTCATGAGTAGTATTGGGCTAACCCAGCCCATGCACAACTGCCAAATGCCGTCTCTCATTTCTTTCATTTTGATGGCCCTCTCCCTAATCTTTACTATCTCCCTTGCTTGGTTGGAGGTTTCTCATTCCATTCATGAGTAGAAAGCTACTCAAGCAGCCCTCAGGCACATTAATACTGATAAAGCTCTAGGTGGCCATCCATGTGACTCCTGAGTGCTTATCAGAGTGCTGGATAAGCATTTACCACTGAGTCTGCTGAATTTAAAAACAGAGTATGTAGCTGCCTATGCTGGGGTCCCCGGAGCACAGAGGAAATACCTGTGGCAGGACAGTGGACCTTAATGACAATCCCAAAGACATCTCAAGAAAACCAGTAAGTGACACCTTACCAGTGTCGCCTGGCACAAATCACACTGCCACCTAAAGCAGCTTGTGGATGCTTTGGTGTGGGCGGGGGTGGGCAGCTTGAATTAGAATGTTTACAACTTTCTAGAAGATGATATAGAGCTTCAACTAAAGATTCAGTTTAGTCTGACAACTTTCAAAAGTGGAAGGAAGGGGAGGAAGGAGAAGGAATGAGGCAGGACCCAGAAGAGAAGTGAGTGGGAGGAGCTATTCTACAATAGAGACCCAGGGCTGAGAGACAAATAGAGGCCGCTTGAAGAGTAGCTGCAGCTCCCAGCTGAGCTTTGTGCCTGAAGGCAAGTCTGGTCAGGAACTGGGAAAGAAGCTCAATTACAAAAGACAGCTTTGAAAGTGTCCGGTGATTCCATCCCAACTCTCAAGCAAGGAGAGAAAAATCAGGTAAGAAAGGTAAGCCATTTTTGTCTCTCCTGGATTCTAATTCCTGCCACTGTCTCCCATCTTGATTATGTATCTAATGTACCAATCTGTAATGTGACAGCCACTCACAATGCTTTCCATGAATTAACTTATTTAACTTTTTTTTTAAAGGACAGGAGGACAGAGAGAGAGAGAGAATCAATTTTTATTGAGTTCTTCACATGGCCTTCGTTGCTCTGACACTTAGTTGTGTATGTGGGTCTGGGGTTTGAATCCGTGTACTTGGCATATGCCAGGCAAGCGCTGTAACCACCAAGCCACCGCTCCAGCCCCAACTTATTTAATTCCTAAAGTAAGTTAGGAACTCTGCTTTGAGTTTGAATGTGTCCCCTATATTTTGTGTAATGGAAAATTAATGTCCAAAGTTCTATGTTAGTAGCGTATGAGAGGTGGGACCTTTGTGAGGTTATTAGGTCTTTAGCCCTCAGGACTGAATTAATCCATTTGTGAACTGATGGCTCAGGGACTACTGAGGCAGTGACTTTCTTATGAAGGTGAGCTCTCTTTGGCACCTGGTTTTGTCTCACTATGTGATGCTCTGCCCCAGCAGAAAGGTCTCACCAGATGTGGTCACCCAATCTAGAACTTCCCTGCCTTCAGAACTATAAGGAATACATTTCTTCTATTTATAAATTAGCCAGTCTGTAGGACTCAGTTACAGCAATAGAAAATAGACTAAGACACTGTGTTATGCCCGTTTTATACATGAAGAAACTCAGAAACAAGGTAAGGAACTAGCCCAGGAGATAGTAGAGGTGGGAAGTTTGGTTCCAGAGTCTGCTTGTTGCTGAACTCATCTGGGCCTGAGCAACCCACCATTCCTGGGAAAGGAACTCCTTCCTGTCACTGGAGGTGCTATCCTACCACGCCGAGCATGGTCAGGTTCACACCCCTGGACTTTAGTCTCCTCTCACCTGCCTCAATCTGTCCCTGGCTGCTGGAATCTGGCTGCCTCACACAAGTCACCCCTCAGTCTCTTCAATCTTTCAGCCACTCTGGCTATTTACAGGAAACGCCTCTGTAAGGCCTGTTCACACCTGATGCTGTCATCTGTCCCAGCAAAGAGGCAACATCCCAGAATGATGCCAACTCAATGAATTCTAAATTTTGAGTTTTCCATGAACACTTAAACACAACGAAAATGCAGTTTTTTTCATAGTTGCTACTCATATCTAAATGGGAAAAGAAACCAAGAAAAAGTCTGTGTTAAGACCTAAAACCTGTGCTTTCATCATAGTTATCTCATTTAACTAAACTGTTAAAACTCATTAACTAACTGTTGAAAGCAGCTGAGTGGTGAATTTACCTGAGGATGATCTGGGCAGAAATGTTATAGCCTTGACTCATGCAGAGAAACTTGACTGTCTGAGCCAAGACAGGAGCTTCCACCTTGACCAGCAGCAGGACCAACCTGTGGTCTAGACAGTTGGGCCCACAGGTCTCTGGGTTGGGTTGTGGTGTGGACACATCCCATAATGTGACTGAGGTACATGACTGATAAGTACTAAGTCAGCACCCTGGAGTCTTGAGGAAGTGAGCACTATGGAAAGTCTTTGAGCATGGATGTGGTTGATTACTTTGAGCACAGAGCCCAAGAAATTGCCACAAGAACATATTCTTGCTAGGAGTAGTGGCACACACCTGTAATCCCAGTGGCTTGGGAGGATTGCAAGTTTGAGGCCAGCCTCAGAAATTTAGTGAGACCCTAAGCAACTTAGTGAGACCCTATTTAAAAATAAAAATAAAAAGGGCTGGGGATGTGGCTCAGTGGTTAAGTGCCCCTGGGTTCAATCCCTAGTATATAAAAAATCCAAACCAAACAACTAAAAAGAATATACTATAAATCTTCCTTCTACCTTTCCAAAATTGACTAAAGCCAGTTACCAAGGTGGCTGTGCATGGAGAAAAGGGAGGAATCCACATTTCAGGGATTGTCAGAAATAAGCTCTGAGCTGTAGGGGTTAGGAGGGACAGGGCTAAATGGAATTTTGGCTCCAGTCCATTTCACAGTAGGCTCAGTGGCTCTGGAAACCCATCCTGTGGTTATTTCCCAGTTCCTGGATATATAGTTGAGGGAGAGATATTCACAGGTGGCTGCATCCACACCCCACTTCTTTATTACTGGGATGAGGGCTCTTCTAGCAGAAATTGCCAAATGCAAACCTTTGGAACTACTACTCCCTGAAAAACCCAACTCATAATGGCAGGTCTGTGTGAATTTCAAAGACAAGTGCCACCATCAACTCCCAGGATGCAGGGGTGGTGACTCCAACTCCTCTCCATGGAGGAGACAGTAAATGATCATGCATGTAATCCAATGAGATGGCAGCTGTAGCTGCTCTTTAAGAGGTGGCCTCTTTACTGGAGCAAATCAGCACAGCCCCTGTGGCCTGCTATGTACCTTTCATTCTGGCCAATGCTTTTCCTGCATTCCTATCAGGGAAGCATCAGAAACTATTTTCACAGGCAGGAACATGGTTCCCCTTCGTGATCTCAGGCCATTTTAATTGGAAAACCGAAAACTACACTTTCCAGACTACTTTGGAGCGAGTGCTCTTGGAGGTAAGTTTGAGTCCATTTAGATTCACTGGAGCAGGGACTTGCCAACCATGGCCCATGGACCAAACTTGGCTGTCCATCTGTTATTGTAAACATGAGCACAAAATATCCTTTCATTTAAATCTCTCAAAGGACAAAATTACAATTTGTAGATCTTAATTGGCTTTATTTGCAATTGTAGATTTGGGTAACTCTCCATTCCACAAAATAGAATAAGTGCTTTGATAAGCTGAGCAGAGGAAGCTGGTTTTAGAGACAGAAAAGGGCTGAAGAAAGCAGAAAGAGAAAACAAAAGGTGGATTATTCATTTCAAAGTTCCTTTCCTTATAAAGTAGGGGCAGGGAGACAGAGCAAAAGGAAAATAGCTGGTTAACATCAGCTTACCTCCGGTTACTTTTTATGAGGATTAAAGCAGAGGAAACTTCATTATCATGCCAATTCAAACTGGCTTGTTTGGGAAATTTGGCTGTTATCACTCTAATGCTGAGTTCTTAGCAGGTCAGATAATGGCTTGGTTTCAGCTTGGTAACAGGGAACTTTAGTGTGAGTGACTCCATTTCGATTTTTAGACTGGCTTGATGGGGCCCAGTGCAAGAGCTCATGGTATAATTGTTATCTAGCACATATTATCTGTGGTTGATTTGAAGCTGTAATGGCAGAGTTAATTAGTTGTGACAGAGATTCTATGGCCCTCAAAGCCAAAATTATTTACTCTCTGACACCATAGAGAACAAATTTATTGACATGACGCAGAATTGGCAACCACCAAGGCTGGGCTGCCTTCTTTGACTTTTCTATCAGTGCTGGTTCAGAAGAGTCAGAGATTTCACCAACTGTTTTTTCAATGTCCCTCCTCTGATTGCCTGAGAATCAAGGACAGTTACATCTTGAAGTGTTGGGGCAGTAACCACAATGCTACACCTAGCCTGGCCTGGCTCCATCGGTGCTCTCAGAGGCAATACTTCTTATTGTTCCAAGAGTCATTCCAAGACCTGCATCATAAAGTCTGTTCCTTCAATGATTTTTTTAATTCCAGGCATTAAACCTTTTTCCTATCAAGTAACTCGGATGATTTTGGCTTCCTAAGCTGAATCCTGCCTTAAGTCTATGCCTGATTATTG
>PVKS010049499.1:0-11962 GCA_004027875.1 Aplodontia rufa
CAAAATGCATGAGTGGATGCATAGAGAAATATTGGAACAGAGGAGGGAGGGAATTTTCTTCAGTTTTTAAAAAAATTTTCCAAAATTTCTACTTGGAGCAGCATTTGTACTAAAAATCGTTAAAAAGGAATCACGGGAGAGTGAGCACCATGCTACCTTCTGGTTCCAGGAGCCTCGGGATGTGCAGGGCCTCCTGTGCAATGCGGAAAGCTTTCTCTAGATTTTCCCGTGTGGAGTCTTCCAGGGCCTGCTTCATGTCCACCAGGCTGGGGTCAATGGCCTTGATCACAGCCAGGAAAGCCAGCCCACTCCTCCAGCTGCCTGCAAAGTCCTGTACCGCCACACCATACCTGGGGGAAGATGGCAGCGGCAACACAGAGAAGGTGAGTGAAGGGATCAGGACGAGAGGGCAGCGTGCAGCAGCCTCTCTGGCCTCAGTGGTCTGGGAGCTGCCGACCGCTCCAGGTAACATCCCCATTGTGTCTGGTCACCCTATCCATCAGTATCACTAAAGCAACATTCTTAAAATTGAGGGACAAAGGGAAAGAATCCTGCTAGGCACTCATTGCCTTGGCTGGGAGCACAGATACACAGGGACTGGATCTTTGCTCCGGTTCACCTGTCTCAATTTTGGGAAGGCCAAATCCAACCTTGCTTATGTTATTGTCTTTATTATTACTTTAAAAAAAAGTAGACACAGACTCTGAAAGACACTGAGGCTCATCACCAGAATCCGACGAGCCCACGTGGGGAATCAGCACGACAGGAGCCCCCTGCCCATCAGGCTTTGTGTGTGTGACAACCGCCAAGTGCACGGAGTTCCCTGCTCTGGTTGTCTACGTGAAGCATCCCCACGCGTGTGGCTGGCATCCTAACAGATGCACTGTCCCTTCTGTGCCCACCGCAGGGAGGGGGACGCTCCTCCCTCGGCCTGGAAACCGCTCGCCGCACGGGGGGCACAGGGGCCCCTGCTTACTTCCTTGTTTTTCTCTGCACCCACGTCAACAGGGTCTTGATGGCTTTCCTCTGGTCTTTCACTGATATTGCCGCGTTCCTCTCCGTGGTGGGTGTGGGTGGGTAGGAGGAGTCGGAATCTGTGCCCCCCGAGCCAGGTGACAGGCTGGACGATGGAGAGTTTCTGCTGAGGTTGCCCGTGAGCTCCTTAATCTGGAAGGACAATGGCATTTCAGACACCAGGCTCAGACAGTCCCTTGCCTGACCCACGGCTTGACCCACGGCTCGGCCCCGGCTGGGCCAGCTCATGGAGAGCCGGTGCTCTGCACGGGGACAGGCTCATCTCTTTCACATGGGAGAGATCAGCTTCTCCTGCAGCCTGGCCAGCCTCAGCCACTGGTCCTCCTGACCCCATTCTACTCCCCCTTTTCCTCATCACCTGTCCCTCCCAGAAGGCAGCCTGCTCCTTCAAGATCACTGTCCCTGCTCAGCCTGGTCCCGCTGCCCGGATGTCCCTGCCTTCCAATCACATGCCCTTCTGAGAAATGCAGAATGCCAAGCCTTGCCCCAGACCCACCCACGCAATCAACCTACACTGCACGCCGTTCCCAGGCAGTGAGTTTGAGATGCTCGCGTCATGCGCACTCCTATTCATCCTTCAAAACCCAACTCTGGTCTCATCTTCCTCCCTCATCTGAGGTATGTGCTCCTGCTTGGAGTTCTTATAACAGCATCTCACATGTTGTGGCCCGCACCCCAGAGTTCCCTAACATGGGATTGATCTGTGATCCCTGACGCTCAGGAAGAGGGCCAGGTATGTCCAGCACCTGGCCTGCTGGAGAAACTCCACAGGTTATGTACGAAAAGAACGAGTGAGGCCCCAGCTGGACTTAAAGCCTGACTCCGACACTTTTCTCAGTGTTTTAGCTCCTCTTAGATATTCCATAACCGGCTTCAGTAACTGACTCTAGAGAAGACTACGCAGTGGACAAAGGGCTCTCGCTTATGGCTTTTCTTGCTGTTCACCACATCTTATGAACGCTGCTCCCATTTCACAGGTGTGGAAACTAAGGCTCTCTGAGAGACAGACTCTGTTATTTGTAAATTCAAGGCTCCTGCTCTCCAAATTTTGTTTGTGTTTATGTCTCTGGAAAGTAAGACTTACGCCAAAAGATCTAGGAATCCTCCCTGGGTGGATCATTTCTACTCTTACAAGAATTAAATAACGAACTGTAATTTTCTATTCTCTTTTTCTTTTCTTTCTTTTTTTTTTTTGTACCAGGGATTGTGCTTAGCCACTGAGCCACATTCCCAGCCCCATTTTTAATTTCTTTTTATTTTGAGACAGGGTCTCGCTAAGTTGCTTAGGGCCTAAGATCCTGAAGCTGGCCTCGAACTTGTGATCCTCCTGCCTCGGCCTCCTGAGCAACTGAAGTTACAGGTGTGCAGCATCACGCCTGGCTTCCAGCTCTTTTTGAGTGAATCAAAAAGTCAGAGGCTGTAGCAACTGAGCCTCCCCGTCCCGGCTGAGCTAAACCCACTGCTCTGTTGGTCATCAGTGGACTCAAGATTCTTACTATGCGTTATAGAAAGGACATTATTTTACCTGGAAGAAGAGGATTATGTTCCATATCAGCCCAAGAACCAAAGAGGGATTTCCATCTGCTATTTCTGCCGCATCGATGCTAACCAGCTTGACCTGGAGAGAAGCAGTTAGTCAGCTCACTGAGGGTTCCGAGGAGGATGAGCAATCCTATTTTCTGTTGCTCTCATAAGCCCATCTCTCTTGTTTACCCTGCGCCATTTAGTACTGGCCAAGACCACCTGTCACGGACACTCAGAATGCAAAAGCACATTTAATGAACACATACATGGAGCTTTCCATGCGAGGTGCCCTCCTAACCCTCAGTCTATCCTCACAGCAACCCTATAAGGCAGGTGCTCCTACTAACCCTACAGCCCCAGAGGCTGGTTCACAGAGGTTAAATACGATTTGCCCAAGGACGCACAACTTGCGAGGTTTCAGTCATTCAGAGATGGCAGGTGCCCAGGAGATCTGCCTGCAGGCTGCACCTAGGCTACTGCTCCTCCGGGTTGCGCACATACTTGGACAGACATTACGGGTACCAGAGAGTCCGCTCTGGCTACTGCGTGCGCTGGGATAAGGTGGACACCCAGGGATTCTGCACCACTGTGGAACATCCCACCGACGGGCCTCCAAGTGCCCGCAAGAATCCCTAAGCGATCACAGGAGGATGCTCTTGGTAAGGCCACATGAGGCCCCTGGAGGGGCGACATAATCACCTGGGAACTCGTTAGAGATGCAGATCAAGCCCTGTGCTGACAATCTGCACTTCTCAGGACAGGGCCGGAGCGGAAAGGGGCTTCCTAGCCCACGCGGGTCTGGCCCATTTCCCTCTCCTTGCTGAGCTGTAAAAATGTCTAAAGCATTCTTCAGGGGGAAGAGCGGAGCACTGAGATAAGTCAGGATAAACCGTCCCATCCCCATGGCAAAGTTCTCCCTGGGGACCCCGGGGAGCGGGAAAGTGAAGCCAGCTGTTCAAGCAGGGCTTCTCTCCGCTTCCTTCCGCTCTCCCTCTCCATCATGGCTTTCCAAATCGCAGACTCTGGTCTCCGATGCTGTCGGGTTGCCGGGGCTTCCTGACACCTCCCATCAGCGAGGCCTGGGCTCACCTAACTGAGGGAGACTTCTGCGTTCCCTGGCTGACGTGTTTTGTGAGCTGCTGCCAAGAATATCATTCAGACAGCACGGGCTCATCGCTGGAGGTCAGGATGGAAGTTGTCCACATTGTGAATGACACAGTCAACAAACTGGGGCCGTGTTCCGTCCACATTCGTCACGAGCACCCGTCAACTCGAAGGGTCCCCAGCCAGCCTGCCGGACCTCTCCCAGAGCCCGACCCCATAGCTCCCGGGTCTGTGGCTTACAGAATCCAAGTAACCGGTCCACTCATCCACCTGGAGGAAGCCCCAACAGCAAGCGGTGGCCGTGCCCTCTGAGCTGGCGACCAGGGGGAGAAAGTGACAGAACTCCTTGAAGGAACACCGTGGACACGATGGGGAGGAGGCGGGCTACGCAGGGAGCAGCTGGCTCCAGGAGGGCCATTTGGAGGGTGACACACTGTCCTACGGCCCAGAGAAGTGGCAGCTGCTGGCAGTCCCAGGAAACAGCAGCAGAGATCCCAAAGGTTTGTTTTGGTGGCCTGGACAGCTTTGATTTTTGGTGAATGGGGGATTTAACAGCCCATCTACCCTCTAGGAACACCTGAAAGTGGATGGACCAAGTGGTGATGGGGCTGCTCCCTCTGGGCTGGCGCATCTAGGGTGCCAAGGCAGGGCCTCTGTGATAAGGGCTCCCTGTGGAGCACGAATGACCTGCTGGTGGCTTCCACAGGTTACACCCACTTCACAGAGGAAGAGGCTCTGAGTGACCCAGCTCGACCTGTGCTTGGGGATGCCCCGCTGTTGGGGGATGGGTGGCACACTGGGCAGCCACTTCTGCGTCCTGGAGCAAGCAGGACCTGGCTGTTGGCATCCACACCCAGCTCCGGCACTGCTCTCACTCAGCAGAGCCACTGAGACCTGTCCTTCTCAGAGCAGTGACAGAGGACAGCAAGGAACCTACAGGGTCCCCCTGAGCACTTTGGGGATTCTGGGAACAGGACGGAGGTTGCATCTGGAAGCCCTGCTTCCATCTGTCTCCCCACCTGGGCATCTTCCCCCTGTGCCCGTCACTTGGTCCACCTCCTGGCAGAAGGACCAAACGATGCCCAGAGTCACATGCACCCACAAGGGGACCGCTCCAGACTTTTACTATAAAACCAAGAGGGGAGGAGCTGCTAATGGTCCGCTGTGCCACAAGGCAGCTGCTGCTGTTTGGGAACAATTTATGCATGGATTACAAAAGGCCAGGCTCCCTGAGCCTCTGTGGCGCCCTTCCACGTCACCACAGGGCTGCACAACCGTCCCCCGCCTGGAACCCCCTCCCACCCCGGCCTCCAGGGCTCAGCTGTGGGTCACTGCTCTGCAGGATCACAGCTTCCCCTCCAAGTGAGCTCTCCTGTCCCTGACCCTAAGCTCAGATGGACTTCTAATGCAGCCATTCAGACACGGGGCACCAGGCCCACAGGGACCGTGGTCGATGTGGCCAGGTGACTCCTGGAAGCGACTTTCCCGCTCACGTGGGTATGAGACGCACGCAGGAGGGTCTGCCAGCCACATCCCTCGAAACTCATCTGTGTGGCAGTCGGAATGGTAGGAGCACCTTTTAAGGCCAATTAGGGTGGAAGGAAGGACATGGAGCACCTTAGAGGGCTCCACAGCCTGTCCCTGTGAAACTCAGGGCAGGTGGACGGCAGCTCAGGTGGGGGCTGCAGCAGAGTCAGTCGAGAGGGGCATGCGGCAGAGGCTGTGTAGGTCCCCACTGCTCCTGGAAGCCCGTGGGGAGCCTGGGGTGTTAGTGAGGGGACAGCTGTGCTCCAGGCCCGGGGCTGGTCCATGTTCAAGTGCAGGCAGACAGTGTAACAGCTCCACAGAAAGAAGAGATACGGAACATGCTCTTTTTAGAGCTTCACTGAGAGAAATCTCCCTGACCCGGGCATCTAACATGAATAAAATCACTAACAAACATTCCTTTGTGTCTGCCTTCTTTCACCGAGCAGGCACCCATGTCTGCATACACCAGTTTCACTCTTTTTTATGGCTGAATAATATTCCACACTATGGAGAGGCCATGTTTTGTTGATCCATTTGTATGCTGATGGGCTTCTGGGCTGTTTCTACCTTTTGTCTGCAGTGAACAGTGCTTCCACATACTGCGATTTTTTTTTCCCATCTGAATCACCCTCCCCATTGTCCAGGACTCTCTTCACTGTGTGGTTATTGGGAGGAAGAGCCCAATTCGTCTTCAGAAGGCAAAAGCACTTTCCCACCCCCATGCACCTGTGATACACTAAGACCCGGGCTGGGCAGCCATGCCATCCTGCACGGAACATGTGATACTGGTGGCCAGCACCGGGGTGGGTCCCTTCTCTACATGGGGGCCACCTAGAGGCAGTGCGGTCCACACTGTCCCTCCAGGGGGGGCTCTCAACGATCCTGGCACCCCTGGGCTCCATCCTGATTCTCCAGGCTCTTAGGTCACTCCGTGAGCCACGTGGCATCAGTTCCACCAAGTTGCTTTCTGCCGAGATCCCCACCACCTGCCTGTGCCACTCCCCACGAGGAACCCAGAGTGAACGGGACTTTAGGATAAAGCTTTCCGTATGCGCTGCCCCATCAGGAGGGTGTTACCTAGATTAGCTGCTGAGAGAGCTCTGCAATGTCATGCCTCTTGTTAAGGGGCATGAAGCAGACAGAACACAGTGAAGTCTAAAAGGTCCTATATCAAAGAGGAGGGAGCACAAGGATATTTCCCCTGAGCATTGAGTCCCCTTTCCCTCCTTCATTTCTATCATATTCTAAGTTCCAAGACAAAGTCCCACACTCTGGAATGCTCTCTGCACTCTTAGAAATGAAAAGGTCGACTAAATTCCTAAGATCTGAGGGCCGGTTTGCTGCTCCGCCCTTTCCAGGACTGGCCTCTGGTAAGTGCCAAAGCGACGCGGGGTGGGTGGTGCGCGGTGCGACCCAGCAGATGGACTTCCTGACTGATCCATCCAAGCTCAGCCCAGGCTAGTTTGGCCACGCCAGCTGGACGCCCTTTTCACGTTCTGTGACCAGCACTGGACTTCCTGTTCGTCCTTCCGGGGCTCCTGTGCACAAGATGTGTGCCAAACACTTACATTGCTATCTTCCAAAAACTTAAGTGCTTTCGCTATGTTGTTCAACCGAAAAATACGATGTGAGGAGGATTTGTATTCATGCAGCTGTAAAACAGAACGAGAGGAGCCAGTTAAGCCCACACAGCCCTTCAGAAGACCCCAGGGCAGCACGGGGCGCGGAGGGGGTGCTATCCTTTATCTTTCCCTCTTTCACATCAATTTCTGGAAAACATTAGGGGCTTGTGGCTAAAACCCACCTGGATTGCATCCAAAACCCATGCAAGCGCACCTCGGGGTGTGGAAATGTAACATTGGCGGCCTCAAAGATCAGCCTTGTACAGATCTGAGCCCTAACTCACTGGAGTCAGCAAGTGGGGGGACCCAAGTGGGTCACCAAGGGACAAATCTGTCCAATTCTGACCCGGTCCTGGGCTTATTGGAGTCCCCCGTCCTCCAGAGACCCGTGATAACATGCTCTCCTCTCCGCACTGACGCTTTCCTTAGGACAATGAGCATTTGCTGTCCTGCGTCACCACTCAGCTGCTAAATCATCCAGCCTGGGCCTTCCCTGGTGGCACCAGATGTTTCTGTTTTTTTGGCCAAGAGCTTTGTGGGCCTTTATCTCGGGTTGAGGGGGGATGGGGGAGGAGGGTCAGGCCTGCAGAAGCTAAGGTCCTGGGAGCACCCCAGAGTGACCCCCCCAACGAGGAAGCTCCTGAGTGCTCCTCTGGGAAGGGGTGAGTACCACTCCAACCAGCAGGGGGCTGCCAGGCCAGCTAATGGGGACCTGGAGGCTTGTGCTTGGCTAGGCTCTGGAACCACAGACTCCTGGTGGAGACCACACCAAGGCTGCCCAGTGCTCAGACAACCAAGTAAGAAGCCCGAGTCGCTGGGAGCACAGACCAGGCAGCCTTCTGGGACCACGCTGCTGGCCCAGTGAAGACCCACTAAGAAACCCAAGGCCATTTTTGCGGCAGCAGGTTTGCTTTTTCTGGAATCCCTTGCCTGACCGTGCACAGCTCCCTTCAGTGTCGATTCACCCCCTTTGCTATTATATTAGGAAGGGGTTCAGGGGTGCTATCTGGAACAGCAGTGGGGGCTGAGCAGTGAAGCACAGGCTGCAGCCGTCCCTGCTGGCCGAGCCATGGCAGGGAGCTGCTGGGTCCCCCTCACTGCTGGGTCCCCCTCACTGCCCCTGCGTGTGGGCACAACAGGTCACCAAGGCCAAACCAAACACTCAAACCCACAGTGGGATTCTCAACCCTGACATGAATGGCATTTTGGACTGGATCTGTCTGCCCTTCAGGGAGCACCTGGCAAGAGCTGGCCACTGGCACTTAGTGGTGACATGCTCAGCATCCTGCGGTATGCAGGACACAGCATCATACAACAAAGACCTGTGTGTCCAACATCTAGAGAGAGCCGAGGCTGAGAGACCCTGCTCTGGGCACATGGGAAGGACCGATCTCCAGGATCGGGAAGCAGGCACGTGCATCCCGGAGAGGAATGAAGACCAAAATCAGCTGGTTATCCTTCGATTTCAGTGACATTCAAAAGAATGTTTTAGAAGCCGGCAGTTGTAGCGCTAGCTAGATAACAGAACTTGGTTGGCAGAAGTCCTTCTTCATTTTTTCCTGATTCTTAGCTATCATTCTAGTTAATAACTGGCTAGCAAACTTTAATTTCTTAGTTCCAATTTTTTTTTTTCAGGGCTGAGGACTGAACTCAGGGCCTTGCTCGTGCTAGGCAAGCGCTCTGCCACTGAGCTAAATCCCCAGCCCCTCTTAGTTCCAATTTTTACCCATCATACATGCACAGTAAACACTAAGATATATTTGCTGTTTTAGAAAAGATGCTGCTTAGCTCCCTGTTCGTATCACACGGAGTCACGGATGCAGGATTTAGGCTCCGCTGGTGTGCACACATCTATGCATTGATGGTGGTTTGGAGCTCAAATGCTGCCCAGAGTCCTGTATGCTAAAGGCTTGGTTGCAAGCCCTGGTGGAACTTTTAAGAGGTGGTGCCTAGTGGTCAGACGGGGCTCCTGAGCGTGTCCATGGGGTGTGCCCAGGAAGGGAAGGGGAGACAGGGACCCAGCCCCTTTCCCTCTCTCCCTCTCTCTGTCCCTTGGCTGCCTCATCGCAAGCCCAACGCAACAGGGCCAGGTGACCCTGGACTGAAACTCCAAAGCCATGAGCTAAATAAGCCTTGGCTCCTTTAAGTGGCCCAAACTAGGTGTTTGGTCAGGAAGCCAACACACCTCTGTTGGAAAGGACCCTCTGTGGGTCTTCCCTTTATTCTTCCGGATCCTTCTGTCGCATACCTACCAGATTTCGCCCAGACAGGACTTCCAACAAAGCCATTAGGATTTTGCCATCTTGTATATCGACGAATAGGTCTGTAACTTCTAGAGGTGGGTGGCACTGTGGAGCATGGGGAAAGAAAGAGCCAGTTAGTGGCCCGTGTGACCCACAAAACTATGTCAGAGATGCAGGTTTCAGCTCAAGAGCAAACTCCCAGTCATGCAGGTCTGTCTCTAGGCAGAGAGCCACCTAGAGGGAGTAGCAGGCCCATCACAGAGGTGTCTCCAGGGCAGCAAGAGATTCAGCAATAGGAAGCTGATGGAGGGAGTGACCCTGGGGACCCTCCAAGCCTGAGCTCTCAGACCCCGGGATGAGATCACATCTGTGTTTCTGCTTACAGTTAGAAAGGGCATGTCCAGGGGCTGGAGCGGTGGCTCAGCGGTTTCAGCGCTTGCCTGGAAAGTGCGAGGACCCAGGTTCAAACCCCAGCACCACGTACACAACTAAGTGTTAGAGCAACTAAGGTTATGAGAAAAACTAAATAAAGTTGTTAAAAAAAAAAAAGAATGGACATGTCCATACTTCTTTCAGATTTGGGGAAACTGAGGTTCAAAGAGGCTGGGTGATGGTTCCAGCGTTAGGTTAAGTAGCTCTGTGGTTCAGTCCTGTCCCCGGCATCAGGCCATGCCTGCGGAACTCAAGTGCACCCCACATCTGCACTGTGCCAGACACCTGGGTCAGCTGCACTCTGGGCCTCAGGCTGGGTGTTGGCCGGGCCCTCCCATCCTCAGATGGCCCCTGAATCCATGTGTGCACCCACCCAAGCTTCTGTTCACTAAATGAACTTGACGATAAACCCTCTACGGTGGCCAGGTGAGGACTTATTGTAAGGACCTCACAGGGCAGGATCCAAAACCACATTCTCAACAAGGTCCTGCTCCGCCTGAGTCCCGTCTTCACCTTTTGGGATTGGGACTTGGCCAGGTGAGAGGGGTTAGTCTGGATGTTCTCTCTGCTCCTGGGGATAAGGGAAGGGCTGAGCTTTCATACAGGAGGCAGGAGTAACTGGAGGCAGTGCCCTTGGGGCAGGGGTGGCCCTGGCCAGCCAGAGTTCCGGGGGAGAGGGAAATCTTGGCAGCTCGGTGTACTGTGACCAGCCACCCTTCTCTGGGACAGCCTCCTTCCTTTCCGCCACAGCCTTGAAGGGACTGTGTTTTATTTTTTATTAGGGAGAGCAGCATTTCCTTACCTTTTATACGAGTCCCTGTACCCCAGCTAGTCAAAACACAGGGCAATTCCACCCACAGGTGCACAGAAAAGGGTTCTGCAGAAGGGCAATGGTGACTTTGAACCAAAAGGCAAATTATTTTCTTTGCAAACTCCCTCAGCTCCTTGGGCACATTCCAGGCTGAGCGACAGCATTGGGTTACTGCGGCTCTTAGGAAATGTGACTCCTGCTAACGCAGGAGAGACTCAACAAAACACCCCCTGATGAATGGGCTAACAAAATTCCCAGTTCCCAGCCCCGACCTGGGCCGGCCTGACTCTGGAGTTAAACCTGAAGAATAATTTCCACTGGCGGTTCCTGTAAGGGCCTCCGCCACTGCATCAAGCAAGCCCTTGGCCTGGGGCCATCCCACGGGGTGGCAGCGGGGGATGTTGAGACGGCTCCAGTGAAAACACTCCCGGCTGAACATTCCCCGGGCTTGGGGAGATTGGCATGGCCGCGTCCACAGCACCCGAGGGCTTTCTGCATGATCTAACTCCTTCGGTAAATTAGGGAATTTTTCCAGAAGCCAGAGGCTCAGTAAATATTCCTGACAGCCTTCAAATTGTAGTTAAGCTCAATTCACTGAGGAGTTCCTGGCTTTCCTTCCCATGAAAGGCTGTTCTTGAGAGTCTCAGGGTTGGAAACATGGCTGTTAATTTTGCCCTGTTTATTACTCTTGGGTTTCAGGTGCTGTCTGATTTATCTACAGAGTAGCCGCTCCCCACCTGTCCCCCAAAGGGGACAGGAAGTTGGCGCAGGAGATGATAAATGGGATCAGAGGTTCATCTGGGTGGCGAGGGAGGGCAGGGGTATTTGCCAGCTTTAGGTGACACTCTGTTCTTTCCTGGATTTATTTAATCAATTAAAAAAGAAAGAATAAAAGCAACTCACCATGGTTCCATTTGGTCCCACAGTAGGACTTTCCAGCAGCCCTGACATACAGCAGACCTTAGTTCAGCAAACTCAGATTTGGGGACTGCTTTTTCTATTTTTCAAAAAAATAGCACCTCACTTTATGAGCCAGGCCCAAACTGCACCAGTCCTCCAGACAACTGGCAAATGGTTTCTAACGTTTCCTGCGTGAAGAGGCAGTGTTTCACCAGAGATCAGGCTGCTTGTGGGCTAAGTCACAGCCCCATGTCACCCCCTGGGCAGGGGGAACAGAGCTCCGTGGTCCTGCTTGGGTAACATTCTAGCCTAAAGGTGAACCTTGCGAATCTGGGTTTCAGTCAAGCTCCAGCCCCTAAGACCATATTTATTTTCTTTGCTTTCTGATCATTTTGGTAACTTCCTCTGAGGGCAGAGAGCAGCCACTCCTGTACCATTTGAAAGGAGAGGGAGCGGAGGGGAGAGGCGAGTCGCAGCGCATCTCCCTAAAGTGGGGTACAACCAGCTTCCAAAAGCAATGAGACCCTGGCGGAGTGAAGCTGGAGAACCAGGGGAAGGCGCTTAAGCAGGAAGAGGGGAGGTTGGTGAAATGAATCCTGATGAACTCAGCTACCTGAACCGAGAACCAGCCTCCCACCTACAGCTCCAGCCAACTCAGGACACCTCCAGTCCTGAGTGTGAAGGAGGGCTTGGGCTTCTTGCTCTCCTGCACCTTGCCCTCAGAACTTGCCAGGGCCCCCTCTCCCCCTCTCCCCTCTACTCCT
>PVKS010049500.1:0-11951 GCA_004027875.1 Aplodontia rufa
TTGTCTCCTCACTCTCTTTGCTTCTGATTGCCCTGTGCTGAGCAGGTTTCCTTCTCACAGTCCTCCACACAATGTTCTCCTTCACCTGAGGCCCATAGGAATGGACTAGCCCACCTCAGATTAAGGTCTCTGTGAATGGGATTCAAAATAAACTTTTCTTTCTATAGGTTGTTCCTGTCAGGTGTTTTGATTACAGAATTAAATTGCTGATTAAACATACAGAAAACTTAAGAAAGAAACTTCTTTAAATATGGAAATCAAAAATTGTAGAACAAATTATGTTGTGTCTGAATGATTTGGTAACCCATCAGTATTACCAATTCTTTTGTTCTAATATAATGATTTTGCATTACATTTTTATTTATTTTACTTAGTTTTTCAAGTACAGCAGACAGATTTTATTTTAAAGAATAACAGAATACATGGCATAGGGAAAATATTAGACTTCCCTAGAGTGGGAGAAGGGGAAAGAGTCAAAGAGGGAATGGGCCTTGCCCATTTTATAGTTTTGTAGCCATTGTTTTCCCATCCAGACCTAGAAACGTAGACTGGAAGTTCTGTCTAGATCCAGTCTCTGGACTGTGTCTAGAAGCATCTAATTTGGGAAAATGAAAATACTGCTTTTGTTAACAGAAAGAAGTGTCTGTATTGGTGCCCTCTTGTGGACCCTCCTTACTAGCATTGGGGATGCCAATTCAATATCCATATTTGTTTATGAGGAGCCAACGATGCTCTTGGTCCTCTTAAAAGAAAAACTGTTTTCCCTTTGAGCACCCAAAATTCCAAGTACACTATACCTCCAAGTCTCATTCCCCCTTCTAATTAAGGAAACTTTTAATGCTGTAAAAGGGAAATGAGCAAAGGTCATTTTTAGATGCTTCAAGCTGAGTGAGGGGACACCATAGGGAAAGCAGCTTGAATGTTTGGGAAAATTCTAAATCCCCTGGAAAAATACCCAGGAGTGGAATACCATGGCCATATGGTGGACTCATCCCTAGTTTTTTGAGTATTCCCCACACTGCTTTCCAGAGGGGCTGTACCTGTCTGCAACTCCACCAACAGTGTATTAGTGTGCCCATCTCCCCACAGCCCCTCCAGCATCTATTATTATTATTTTCTTCATTTTTGCCATTCTGACCCACGTGAGGTGATATCTTAATGTGGATTTCATTTGCATTTCTCTGATTACTAGAGATTTAGAGCACTTTCTCATATATCCATTGGCTTGATCAGTGTCCTCTGTTGAGAAGTTTCTATTTAGCTCTTTGGCCCATTTATTAATTGGGCTATTTGTGTTTTTGTAGTTGAGATTTTTGAGGATTTTGTAGATTCTGGATATGAGGCCCCTTTCAAAGAAATCATAGCCCATGATTCTCTCCATTTCTGTTGGAAACTTCTTGACTCTTTTGATTGTTTCCTTGGCAGTACAGAAACTTTTTAACTTTATGGCTTCTCATTCACTGATTTTTGACTTTACTTCCTTCACTTTAAGAGACATGTTGAGAAAGTCTTTACCTACTCCCAAATGCTGAAGTGTTGTACCTAATTTGTCTTCCATCAGTTGTAGCATAGCTGGTTTAATTCCTAACTCCTTGAACTATTTTGATTTGACACAGCAGTATCTATGTTCATAGCAGCTCAATTTACTATTGCTAGATTATGGGAATTACCCAGATGTCCCTCACTGGATGAATGGATCCAAAATCTGTGTTATATATATACCATAGAATTTTACACAGCAATTAGAAACATTGATATTGCAGCCTTTGAAGGTAAATGGATGGCTATGGAAGAAATTATGCTCAGTAAAATCAGCTTAACCCAGATAACCAAGGGGCAAATGTCTCCACTCATCTGTGGAGGCTGGATCTAAACTGTGGCCATTGAGAAATTTGGTCTATTATCATGTGTTAAATCCAGATAAAGTGTAATGTTATACAACATAATTCTTTTTTAGAGATATTGTGGGAAGGGGAAGGGAGGGATAAGGGTGGGAAATTGAGGGACCACTCCTGGGGGTAAATCTAATATCCAGAATCTATACACATTTTATATTATTTTCTGAAAAACTTGTATGGTTGTTCAATAATAAATTTCTCAATTAAAAAAAAGAATGTTTGGGCCAATTAAATGGGTCTATATGAAAGGCCATCTGGAGTGTACATGGGCGAATCCATTTTCATCACTAACTGGAATTTAAAAATTTTCAACCTTCAAGCAATCAGCCAGAAAATAATATTAACATAATTGACATCAGAATGAAAATCAGCATGGAGACTGGGGAACGAACTAGGTTAATTGAGATTCTCTATTTGGCTCCTCAAAAGCAAGTATTGTGATTGACTCTAGGGATATGATACAGTGAAATAAGCAGCAGCAGCTGGGATCCCAAATGAGAGGCCTAAGGATTAAACATCACAATGTGGAGGCAAATGACTAATTACCATAATTTCTTGAACTAGACTCCTCACCCCATTTGGCTTCTGGACTTTTAAAAGGTATTGCATGGGCAGTTACAGAGCACATGCATGTAATTTTTATAAAGTGATAGGTGTCTCTTTCAGCTAATGTTAAATGCCCATGTGTTACCATGCTTTGGTTATACTCTCCTGTGGGTGTTTAAGACCAAATTGGTTAAACTGATCTTGTTCCTATTTATTGTTAATAGTCAGCTGAAATTTACGTTTCACAAATCTTGTGTGACTTACTTAAGACAGTTTATAACTTTTAGAATTTTAACTCTTAATAAATAACTTTGCCTGCAGAGAAGAATCAGAAGTAATCGTAAACTTTATTTTAGTTACCAATTTATAAAAACACATTTGATAAATCCAAATATGTGTCATCTATAGAAAGTAAGAATTCATGAGTATTCCAAATTATTAATAGTTGATGTTTGAATATTGTGACATTGCAAACATATAAGATGTTTCCTCTACAAGACACTTTTATAAAATTAATCTAATTTATGTTAAATCAAATTTATTTACTTTAACAGCTAAATTTAGCTTACTCATAAGACCAAGATATCAAACAAGTGTAGTAAATAGCACAATCCATTTTCCCCCATTGAAGAAAAAGCCTGGAAACAACTTATTGACCCCTAAACATTTTGATGCCCTATAATAACATGTGGTTTAGTAATTTTATAAATCATCTTTATTCTTATGTTGAATTAATTTAAATTAGAGATATTTGCAAATGTTTGTCATGTGATATAAATGGATTTGAATCATTTTTTAAAATTTATTTGATGAGCACTCATTTATAAGCCAATTTGGTACCATGTTGACACAACATGTAATGCACATGTACACAAACATACAATCTAGGTGTGTGCACAAAAATCTAACAAGAAAAATGACCTTTGAATAAAGACAACAGTTAAAGGAATATCAGGATTAAAACCTGAAGTTAGATAAAATGAAACTGACTGAAAAATATATTTAGGTTCACAAAGTAATAGGTGAATTCACCAGTGAAATTGAGCTCAAAAAATCAAACATTAAGCAGTCACATTTACTTAGTAAAAATGCATGTAAATATCTTTGGCAGAACAGCATACCTTTTGATTCAGAATTAGAGATAGCCCAAGCATCAAAATAATGAGAGCTCAGATATCCTCAGGAAAAGTTTTTAAGAACAAAGAAAACTTAAGACATATGTGATGTTTCTATTTCCATTCCTGTGTCAACCTGAAGAAGAAAAAATGCATCAAGAATTTCTGTCTCCTGATATTTCAGGGCCTGTAATATCAGCTTTTTGAATATGAGTTCCTATTGCCTTGTTTCCAAAAGTAAAATAATGTAGGCCTTTTAAGCATATCAAAAGGTTTGAAAACTGGAGTATCCCTCCTTTCCAGATTCTTTCCATCTATCTCTCATGCTAGAATCTCACAAGGCAAGAAAAGATTAAACAGTCCTTCAGGTCTTGAAGCCCCTTGGTTTTAAAATTGTCATCTTTTATTTTCTTTGCTGGTCTCAAACTGATTTAGGCATGTACTTACGTACTTTATCAGAGGGGGAAATTGCCATTTGTAGCATTGGAAGGAAAACTCAAACATAGAGCACTTTTAACCATTGTTCTCTTTCTCTTTTTTATAAAGGTATGGTGATATAGTTTATGCTTTCCTCCTGGGACCATGATGTTTTCTCCCAGTTGCTCAGGCATTTCCTTCTTTTTTTAATCTATGGGAAGATATTTATCAACTAGCTTTGCCTTTATAAGTTATGTTACATGTTATCCTTGTCCTTGAATTCACATTATCACAGAGCCATAGTTTTACATTAAGCTCCTCAATCTGAAGTGGGAGGAAAGCCAGTTAGTGCTGTGGGTAATAGTTGCACTAGAGAAAATAAACAGCTTGTCTTCTTGAACTAGGAGAGGTGAGAGGTTGTTTACTCTAAGACAAAACAAATGTGACTGATTTATCACAACAAAGCCATAGGAATGACTGACTCCACAGAATCCTTGGAACTTTCTGTCAACTGCATACAACTACACATATATAGATTTTGAAGAATGCAAATTGTTATTTGTAGCAATTATTTTATATTTTACAACATGAAAATTAAGCTCCATTAGTTTATAGTTTCTATAAGATGTGGGATACATCCTTTGGATATCCACAGGGGCCAACTTGAGAATCTCAAATTAATTCTACTTCAGAAGGTCTTAACTTATAACTTTGGCCCCAAGATAGCCTGACTAATGTCAGTAATACTTAAAATACCTGACCAAAATCAGATCACAAATTGTTAGAAAATCATATATATTCATTCTAAAGTTATAATAAAATACTTTAAAATAAATTTTATATATATGTGTGTGTGTGTATATATATATATATATATATATGATTGTGCATCTTCCAAAATTAAGTGATTGTATAAATATTATTTGTCTTCTCAGAGGAATAAATAGTAAGATTTATTGCTATAATCCATAGTGACATAATTATTGGAGCTTGGAATATAAATTAATTTAGTTCCATTACTACCATTTTCACTCCTGTCCTCTCTCCTTCTGTTCTCTTCTTTCCTCCACTGAATCTCTTCAACTTATTTAGACTTTTTAATTACTTTATTGTGGATTTGCCTAATGATGAAATGCACTGTAGTGTATTCACATTTATTTATAGGAAGGTTTGACCAGAATCATTAATGGCTCTTCCAATTCTGTACTTCTTCCACAACAAATTATCCTACTGTGCCTCTTACCACTGACAAAGTAGCTTTGAGAGAAAAGCACCAAGGTGGAGGTTCACATTCCAGGACCTTAATATGTTCATAGCCAAAGTTGTCAAAATTGTAAAATTAAGAGTTTAAAACACACAAAGCCATGGGTACAGGTAAATGAGCCCAGTAATAAAGTAGAAAGTTTGGTCATCAGACTTCATTCAGCAAGAATGAACACAGTGAAGAGTTGGAAACTGGACTTACTGCAGTAAAAGTTGTGGGAAATTGGACAGAAACAGAATGGAATAGGAGTAAAAGCTCACACCATGTGCATAAATGGACTAAGAAGGATTAGAGTTGGGATATAACCCCCACCAAATAAATGTCTGAGAATAAAATCTTCAGGACAAGTTAATTGATATTGAACTTGACAATAGCTTTTTTGATAAAATCCTAAAGTATAGGCAAAACATTAAGTACTTTTGGCAGAGCAAAGAAAGCAATCAATAAAATGTAAATTCCACATAGGAAAAGGATACAGTGTCTGTAGTCTGCAATGGGCATGGATTTAACATTAGGAAAATATGAGACACATTTTCATCATCCAAAGTTTCTTTGTTAATGCAGGAATATTTAGATGTGAAGAGATGAGATTATGAGATCTATAACTGAAAGAATGTATCTGAGATTGTTGGATTAGCTGGGTGGCATGTGTATGCACTTGAGGCATGACTGGAAGAGGTGGGTCACTAGAGGCATTTCCTGGTATTTTCAACATCCATGAAGCCCCTTCCCTTCACTTTTGCTTCATGTGACCACAATGAGTTGGGCCCCTTCCCGCCACTGTTGCTCTTAAACCATGATGTTCTGCCTCCTCATTGGCCAAGACTAATGGACTGGACCAGCAATTAAGTGAATTTCAGAAATGCTGAGGCAGTACAGAATTTCTGTCCTCTATATTTTTCTTATCAGATATTTTTCCCACAGTGATGTAAAGATTACTGACATGGAAATTAGTACCCTATGTGAAGCCTTTGCTGTGATCAATGTATCTATGAGATTCACAAGGATTTAGAACTGTTTTGAGGGAAGAATTAGGAAAAATGTAGGATGAAAAATGGAGAAGTCACAAATTGTTTTAAGCATAACTTAATGGACAATTGTGGAAGAAGCTCGGAAAAGCAAAATAATGATAGGAGTATGGACAATAAAGTCTGGGCTCATGAAGATTAAGAAGAGGAGAGATCTGTTGGAAATTGAATTAAAGGCCATTTGTGTTACCTTCTAGCTCAGATGTGGTCTATATTTTTCCCAATACTGACACTTACTGAGAGTCTATATTTAAATATTATGTAATAATAAATACAGTGGAAGTTTTAAGGAAGCACTGAATTTAATGGGAGATATTAGTAGTGCTATTGGATTTTAGCCATTTTTACTGTGATAATCAGGTTCAGAAAGAAAGGCAGAAAGAATTAAAAAATTCATTTGAGCTAGAAAACATATGTGCATATGAAACTTGGGATAAGGAAGTTTGGTGATGAAGAGATTACAGACAAGAAATAGCTACTAAGGTATTTGGAAACAGACAGCAGGAATGAGGCCTCAAACACATTTACAGAATTTACAAAAGCACACCCATTTCAGGGTCAAGGATCTCAGAGAGAGACTCCTTTGAGAATATATATTAGGGTCACCCCACTAACTTTAGGATAAATAAGAAGATGTTGCTTAGCTATTTGGCACTCAGTGGCCACACATCTATGTTGATAGGGATCTTGGGTACTGCTTGAACTTGTGGCAGACCTTGGTATCACTCACATGGTGCTGGTTCTGCAGGGAGGCAGAAAGCTGGAGTTTGTTGCTCAGGCAGCTTTCACTTTTACTTTAAATGAAGTTTTGGGAGGCCAGGCAATGTTCAGCATGGTTAGAATCCCTGTGAGAAACCCTGATATGATGGTACATGGAGCTGTGATTGTAAATCTCATACTGGAATGGAGAACCCAGACACTAACAAATGCCAGTAATTTGCACTGTCTCCCAAGCAAAGCTACTGGGTATGGAGAGATCCAGGATGAGGGAGAGGCTTTCAGTAGGGCAACACGCAGTACCATAGGGGAAGAGCTGTCCAAGAACTTTGGATGCCACATCTATCACGTGCCCCTGAGGACAGAGTTGGAGCTGCATGACTTGCTTTCTCAAATACTTTTTGTCTAGTTTGGTCCCATTCTTTCTGGTTATGCCCCTACTTCTCTCTTGTGAAATAGCAGTGTTTATCCTGTGTCACCATATACTAGATGTATGTAACCTGCTTTCAGTTTTTACAAGGGCTCTAAGCCAAGAGTTTGCCATTAGTCAGGTGAGGCTTTGAACCTGGAGTTTGGGAAATGCTGCAGTTTTTAATACAATGGTCACCTAAAAGTAAACTAAATTTGCTTTGCTGTGTGAGATTCAAAAGACATTTTGGGGATCAAGTTCAATAGGTTATGGTTCAGATATGTTGTGCCTCCCCAACCTGTGTCAATGTCACACATGAAACAATGACATTGTGATTTGTGATATGATCAGATCATGCTGGTTTTAGTGGAGTGTCCTGGCGGAAACTGTAGGCAGGTGGCATGTGGTTGGAGGATATGGGTAACTGGAGTGGTAACCTGAAGTAGTTTGTCTTCCCTGCAGCCCCTTCCCCTTGTTCACTGATTTCTTTTTGTCATGAAGCATGTCATTCTCCTCCACAATCCTCTGAAATTAGCTTTGCCTCACCTCAGACTTAATATGGTAGGGTAACAGAGTTGTACGTATTAAGTTCAGAAAACTCATTGTATCAATCATATCTCACCTAAGCACTTAAGACACACACATGGAGACACCACCCAGGAACCCAGTGGGAACTGAGCCTGGTGGTCTCTGCATGGTGACTGAGGCCTCAGCTGAGGGGCCTCAGCCATGAATTGCACATCCACCCAGGAACCTCACCAGAGTCAAACTCCATAGCCTCTGGTTGTCAACAAAGGCTTCTGATCAGGCCTCTGCAGCCATGCAGGACAAAGCAACAAAGAAAACACTGGAGCCAACCCCAGCAGCCTCAGCAAGTGGAAAGAGGCCTCAGCTCTGTGACCTGCAGCTGTGTAGGGTACTCCAACCCAGGACCCCCCCCAAGAGGTGATCCCAGAAGTTTTTGTGATATAGGCCCACACCTTAGGACTGAGTTCTTCAGGCATGAGTTTCACCCAGTCCCAAACTGCCCAGCCTTTGTATATGTATTCACCCCAAAACAGCACATTCCTGTAAGATCTAAATATATTGGAATCATATTGCTGACAAAGATCCCAGGTCCTGTCACAGCATGCAGGAGTTCCATTCACACTGAACACAACGCCCCAGGCATACCAAAAAGCCCTGGCTGCTGTTTATCTATAATCCAGCTGCCTAGAATGCATACCAAACAGATGTTGAATCAGTGCTCTGGGTTCTAGATCCATTAGTACAGCCAAATGAGGTTCCAGGCTGAAGCAGCTTTCTGGAAGAAAGTAGTCATTAGAAGGGTGCTGTCTTATCTGGCCCTTTGACATGCAAGGAAGAATGATATCCCATCCTGCCCACTTTCAACTTAGAGAAATGCTATTCAAAGATCCGGAAGAGGATTACCAAAATGTGGAATCAAAATAGAAAAGGTTTACCTCAAACACACAACTCCCAAACTAAGAAACACATAGACAGCGAGGGAGATGAAAACTTAGAAACAATTATTAATAATACAATTACTAAAAGGAACACTGAACTAAAAGAAGAATTAATGAAGAGAATAAGTGAGAAAACTCAAGAGATGAAAAACTCTATTAAAGGAAGACTGCAAGATGGCGACTTGAAGGCAAATGCCTTCCCCCAGCAGCTCAGAATCTACGGAAAATCCCCAGTTCATTTCCAGATTTTTGAGGTGCTTTTGGGGGAGTAGCATCTTGAAACCCCAGTACTAATTTGCTCAGTTAATTTGAGGACCAGAGACTTGGGAGTAACAAGTGGTTTTCTATATTTTTTTTCACCCAGGCTTGAATGCAGTGGGCAGCCTCTGCCCGGGAGTGAAGGAGGAGGCAAGCAGCCCAAGAACTCATCCCCATAGAAAAGCCGCTGTACCTTAAATATAGTGCTACAGCGGTCTTTGTTCACCTGCCACTGCAGTGGCATTGCTGGCTGGCAAGTGGAGTGGTGGAGGATTCCAGCACCCTGCACTCCCCACAAGAGAGAAGTTGTGGTGCTTCAAATTTAGCGCCACTGCGGACTTTGTTTACCTGAGGCTGGCGCGGCGGCTGCAGCAGCGAGTGGTCCAGCAATCTAGGGGGTCTGAACAGAGCATGGAAAAAAAAGGGGGAGGAATTTATCCACCTAGCCAGAGAATCAGAAGTGCAACTTTTTTGTTTTGGATTACATTCCACCAGAGGGAGGCCTGTAGGCTACAATGACCGAGGCCACTAGAGGCTGCAGAAGGCAGGGCTGCAAGCAGCCGCAGCAGCCACTTGGAGCTGAATTGTCCCAGCTATCCAGTGCTCAGGGCTCTGGTGCTCAGGGCTCCAAGCCCGATCCTTATAAAAACAACTTTGAAACAGCATCTGGCTAGCGAGCACACAGCTGCAGCCACACACACCACCCTCCCCCCCTGCCCCGCGCCCACTCATACATTTCGAGGGAAGAGAACTGTGCTGGGAATAGGTGCATTGAGGAGCCCAGTGGAACTTGCGGCTCGCAGAAAAACCAGGCCCCCATTCCATTCCCCAGGAGACAGCTCTCTCTGGCTTTTTAGAGCAGCCTAGGATAAGAGCACTAGGAAATTACCACAGGTTTCATTCTCATCCAGGAAAAGAAGGCCTAGGTCAGTCCCAGATGCCACCCTTCTTAGGAGGTCTTCAGTTTTTGGAAAAAGGTAGAGCAATTCCCTGACCTGTCCACTCCTCCTAGACAGGAGGACCACGACTTTTGACTCAAGAGACAGTGTGTGCCTCTCCCAGCAGAGGGAGAATAGAAATTAGCCAAGGTCCCTGCTCATTAAGCCCTCTGGCTGCAGCACCCCTGAGAAGCCAGCAAACTTGAGGGCTTTCCAGAATCAATCCTCTTCATTGGAAGCTCCTCCTAAAATCCCAGGAATCTGAAGACACCCCAGTATGCTTTGTGAGATCACATAACCACAGACGGAGAGACAGTCATATCAAAACCCAGAAGCAAAGTGAACTTCTCCTCCCAAAGGTCCCAGAGACACCCTTACTGGTTTTAGTTCCAAGGTTTCCTTAAGAAACTTAACTTCACTAAGGGCTAGAGCTGCTCTTAATATCTATAGTTCCAAGTGTTACCTAGTAAGAATTTTTATTTATTTTTTTGCTACTGTTGATTGCATGTTCTAGATATATACCATTGTATTAATTGGAAAAGTTTACTGGTTCACTGAAATATAAAAACTATACCTGTTTTTTTCTCCCTGCCTTGTTAACTTTTAGGGACGGATATCCCCCCTATTCTTCCATGATTTTTTTCTCTTCTTCTTTAGGGGGAAAAATTAACAATAATACTTCTTCCTATTATGATACCCTGTTTTTAGGTTTCTTTCCCTTTTTCTTTTTCCCCATTTGTTGCAGTACAAGGAGACGCCCTGCTCTGAGGTCTCATAAGGACTGTATCTGAGATGAAGGCCAGCTCTGGCATGTGAGAGCTAGGAGGAGAAAATGTTCTCTTCCCCTTATCTCTAATCACAAGTTCTGCGAGCACAGATTCAGCAGGAAGTGGCCCTTGACCTATTTAGAAAAGAATATTGCAAGACTAGTACATGTTTAAGGGCACAGCAAGAAGATTAGATAAGTCTGGAACAATTGCTATGTTTAATTTAGCAGAATAAGCAGAACATAAGAACAATTCTCTTCTGTATAACTTCTTAGGTAAGCATAGGGAGTAAAGATAAGGGAAATTAATACTTGCATTGTATGATTTCTCTATATAAGCAGCTTGTGAATAAAACCGCAATATGCAGTTGCATTACTGCCTTTGCTCTGTATCCCCTGTGTCCTGGTTTTTTCATGACCCTTACACAGGGACCCCAACACACTAGACGTTGACAATTGGGGCCTGAACAGGGACCCTGAAAGGACTTCAGGAAGGATGAATTTTATAAATAATAATTACAGGAAGATGGGACAAGAATATTCTTCTCCATTCTTAAAATTTCTTAAACATTCTCTTGCCGTCTATGGTGTTGCTATATCATCCTCTGCCTCTCTTTTTACTTTTCCTGTAATCAGGCCAACTCCTGTTGTTGGAGTGGCACAGCCACCTCGGTATGAGGGACTTCATGTTGATGAGATTAGTAGGCTGAAAAAGGCAGTAACTCTTTATGGACCTCAATCTCATTATGTGAAAGCAATATTTTATGTTAATTGTTATTGCCTTTCTTTGTATTATTTGTGTGTAATTGCTAAAGAAAGGAAAAGTACCATAGGTTTAAAACTGTCTAAACTCCAGCTGCAAAAAGCAGTAATGTTATTAAAAGCACAAGGAACTACTGTGAGTCCTAGGACAATTATTTCATTTGTCAAGGTAAGTAAACAATCTTCTTCTTGGTTTTTACAAACTGGTCTAAAAACATGTAAAAAGAGATTTACAAAAAGTACTAAGAAAAAAAGGACCCAATATTTTTCCCACTGCTGCTTTCTCTTTCTGGTGCCTAGTCAAGGACACCTTATCTTCCTCGGAGGTTAAAGAAAAAGAGTTTCTGAAAAAAAAAAAAACACATAA